>WBMZ01003312.1:42500-125000 GCA_013400975.1 Atrichornis clamosus
ACGCCATTCTATGGTTTTATGATGCCAAGAGAAGATGGAACGATCCATATGAAACTGATTTATGAAGCCTCATAATTGTTACTGTTTATTGAAGTAGATTTATACTGTAGTATAAAGACAATGTGGTTTTTTTATTACAAGCCTATACACAGAACAGTGCCATTCAATTTAACTTCCAGGATCAAAAGGTGTTTTAAGGTACACTATGCTATTGTTACTCTTTTCTCACAAAACACACTATCAGTAGACAGCAGCAACACTTTCTGTATAAAACAAAAACCCAGCCAGCTTTCTGTCTACCATCTTGGAGAAGAGAAGGTGGGGGAAACCTCATCATAGTATTCCAGGACTTAAAGAGAGGCTACAAAGAGGACAGAGGCTCTCTCTTCACAAGGAAGCACACAGAGAACACAAAGGGCAGCACATACAATTGCACTGAGAAAGGTTTCATCTCAACATTAAAAAAAAATTATAGTAAGAACAATAATTCACTGAAATAACTTCCTCAGTGATGTGGCAGAGCTCTCACCACTGGAAAATTTCAAGATGTGATTGGACAGAGTACTAGATGATCTCCTCTAGGTTCCCTTTCCCAAGAAAGGTTGGACCAGATGATCTTTGGAGTCCCCTTTCTAACCTGGGCCGTCCTATGATTCTATCCACCAGAGATCAGTGCAGAGCACACCGTGCAGGCTCGTGATGCAGAAGATTGTCTTCACAATGCCACGTTTCTACTACTTAAATCTCAGTCAACTTTCTTTTTAAAACATTATAGCACTGTGGAGGTGATTTTAGTATTGAGTTCATGGTACTGCTCAACTCCAAAACATGTTTTTCCAGCATTTTCTTTCCACCTTGAGATGGTGAAACTTAAGTAAACCTGGACAAACAAATATCCATACTTAATAGATTATGCAACTGCTTTGGCTGCAGAAAAACAGTCTTATTGGCACTAGAACTTGATGCAAGTATTATGAAGTGTGTGGTTTAAAAGTAGAAGCAAAGCTTCTACCATCAGTCATACACAGCATTTGTCACAGAATTTCTGTTTTCACTTCCAAAGTTTCCAAAATACTCCTCTTGATTCCTCAGAATATATGAAAAATATTTCACTGCAATATGGTCAAGAGATTATGTTTCCATTTCCTTTACGATGTACTCAATAAATATTTGCATCCTGTTACACAAACTGATCAAAGCTAAGAGTCATGATAGCACCCAAGACATGAAACATTTCACGTCCATAAATGTCACAAGGTACAACCCTCAAAGTAGTGCAACATACACTTCATAATTGTCTGGACAGGTCCCCTGCTTCCAGTCTCGTGCAGGTAAAAAGGGATTTAGAGATATATTGCCATCCTAATCCTGACCCTCTTGGCCTACACGGTTGACTTACACAATGGAAGCAGCAAAGTGGAAGCAGCAAGCTGGGACATATGACTGAACAACTTTCAATTGACTGCAATAGAGGAGGGATCACTTTGCAGCTTACTACTTTTTGGCTGATGGCATGAAACAAGGAAACAAACCATTGGGAAATAAACCTGGAGCTTTCAGCAACTACCCACACCATCTCCCACAGATACACAGACAGTGTTAGCATACACTTGCATATGGAACTGATAACCTATGCTTTAGACAGTACTTGGTTGATTATGAATGTGAGATCATCATTTATAGCTTGTTACAATGTTTAAAATTAGCCAGAGGTGCTCAATGTGGGCAGCGTAAGTCCCATTAGATACTTCCTCTATCTTCTATCCATAGCAGATAAGCCTTCACAACAGGCAGACTGTTGCTGACTACAGAAATTTCCAGAACATCTCACATACCTGGTAACTAAAATAAACTTACTTCAGAATGCTCTTCTTCTGTACTAAACTCTAATAACAAGTAGTAGTATAATAATTTCATTTTTTTACAGTTCTTCAGTTGCTATTTTTCTTTCTGAAAAGATGCTGAAGTCATCACTTGTCTTTGTGATAACAGTCTTCAAAAGTATGTCTGCCTAGTCTTCATTTCTTTGTAGCAAGGCAAATGCATATAATGCATGTACAGACAAACCATGAGGAAAGCTGTGAATTTTCAGCACATCTTCTACTTCTAGTACCTGAGGAATCACAGGGAACTCCAGTGGCTTCCTTATGTTCCTTGGTTAGCCATAGACAGAGGAAAGCACCCAGGCAGCAAGTAACTATGGTGCTTGTACCTACACTCACACTCTGAAACAGGATGGCACCAGATAAGAGCTGAATACCAGAGGAAAACACTGCTTTCAAAGGTCAGGTAAGCCTCCAAAACACGAAGGCTTAACATAGATCTTGGGCAAAACTTTAGCTCCCAATCAATGCTAAAATGGAGTCCTTTCCACACCCCTCCTCTCATCACAAACTTCCAATTAGTAAATACTTCAAGAAAAAGCTACATTTCTTTCCTTAGGGCTTTTCCAAAGAATGATTATGTAACTCTCCACAACCCTTTTTAAGCTAAATGCAGGAAATAATCAATTAACTAAAGTTTTTCATTCCTTTCCAGTTAATCTAGCAATTTTTAGGTTGAAAATCTTGAACTTCTTTGCAAGAAGCAGTAAAAGGTGATGACAAAGCTTGAAGGCAGGACTCAGCACACTACACTGGTATTACAGGTAGCCTCTCGCTCAGTGTGTCCATATGTACTGCCAATGCCTCTAACTGGAAACCTTTCTGTGAGACAGCCACTTACAGAACTCATTCCTTCAGAACATAAGCAAGTGTTACAAAGGGATTGCATACTAATTCTTACCCTCCTGGCCTGCACAGTTGACTTACACAGTAGAAGCAGCAAGCTGGGACATATGATTGGAACAACTTATTTTCATATGTATGTATGGTACATCACTTTGTGACTTTTGCCACTTGTTTACCCAAAATTTGCAGTAACGTCAACTGGATTTTTTTCCTTTGCAGGTTCAGGGTAGCATAACCCAAAACAGGCATATTAAACAGTTACTACAACAAATTTCTCTACTTAAAGAAAGAAAAATGGTTCAAAAGAAGAACTAACAGTTCAATTAAATAAAATGATGGACCTGATTCACTTCTAGTTTTACATTCAAAATGGAGATATGAGGACACAGCGATTACGAGACAGTTTTCTAAATACTATACAGAAGATCAAACCCCAATTAATTTTTCTTGGCTACTTTTCTTTCAGACCTCAACAATCCCTTCTACCAACATACTTACAGTCTTGTACATTTTATGATATTTATACTACACAAGTTAGTAGAATTTGATATTCAAAACTTCAGATGAGCTTATGCAAGTACATAAAAAAACAGGCACCTAGGAAGTTCCTCTTTTTACTTCAAAGCATTGTATAAAAAAATACACAAATTTTAGAAGTATGCTACATTCCAACATTATTTGAAAAAGCATCTCAAAAATATTTAGGTTGCTATTACATAGTAATAGGTATTTACCTATAGCTCTTGCTCTCAAGTTGAAATCACTACACAGTTTTTTCAATCTATCAAGATCATTTGAAAATCATATGATCTTCATAAGATGTTATTAGCACTGTAACATTGATCCCATTCTTAAAGCACATGAAAAAGGCCAGAACTTTGCAAAACCAAATATATTTTTAAGGAACTTTACAGGAATTGTTTTGTAACAGATATTCCAGTTCAGCAAGTGTTTTGCTACCAGTAACTGTACATATATATATGCATGATCCTATTTGATTCAATGGGATTACTCATATGCAAAAAATTATTTCAGCAGCAACTCATCATTTAAAATTCATAAGGAAGATGAGGTAGTTTAACAACAATAGAGGCTTTTCTATGGCCTTCTCTTATGTGAAAGAATTGTTTAAACAGATGTATCAGACAGAACTCTAGTTAAGAAAGTATCATATACTACAAAAGGCTTATTGTACAGTACTCATAGGGCCCTTAAAAAAATTCTTTAAAGAATACTTATGTGTATTTTTCATATGAAAAATTTCTAAAACCAGAGTTGTACTTAATAGTGGCAGAATTCAGTCTCACTGACGAATGACTTAGTGAATTTATTTTTATTTTCTTGCTCATATTTTTATGTGTGTGCATGCATCTTATACTTAATAGTGAAACATCCATTTGTTCTGTGTTTTGCCACAATTTACACCTGAGTAATGTAATGATGTAACAGAAATTAGAACTTGGCACCATTAACATTACTGATGCGTTCACTTTGTCCTCAACCACGATGTCTCCTAGACACAATAAAGGTGTAGCCAAAGATTTATCCTGCCAATAAGATATAGTTATAGGTCCCATGAAGATTACTGACACTGAAGTACCAAATATGTACTGGCCTTGGACTTAGCAGATAACATGCCAGTTTTGAGACACATTCAAGTTGACAATAAATCAGTATCACAGTTCCAATAACAGGAAAATATACCTTAGAGGATTTTTTTCTGTTAAAACATTCCACTTTTGAGTTAGCTATTAAGTGGTAATGATCATAATGGACTAGGCAGTAGGGGTTTTTGTGTCTGAAATATGCAGACATTTTACTACAAGGCTATTTTTTAAAAACTTATGTGGTTTTCAACTGCACAGTATTTTCCCCTTAAATCAAATCTGTCTTAAAAAAGAAGAAAAAAAATCAAAACAAAAGATGTTTATGTAGCAATCTCATTATGAATTATACTTGTTTTCTGTATCTGCCCATGCAAACACTTCTGCAGCCTCCATAACTCCTCCCTTTCGTGCACAAAAAACCACAATAGTTAAAGAAAGCTAGAGAGAGAAAGCTGCACCAGTTAAGTACTGCTTACTAAATTGTAAATGCATTTTTTCTCTCCCTTTTATGAACTATCTCAGTGTTTACCACCAGCAATTCCATTTTGAGAAGTTTGTTAAAAGAGCCTCAATTTCTCGTTGTGTATAGGTTATAAGTATTTTTTTTAAGCACCCTTTTGAACTTCTTTTCAATTTTCTGTTTTTGATGATAGTCATGCTGACAACTTTTTTTGGTCCATCAAATTCTGTAGTACAATTACATGAATTTACTTTTAATAAATTACCATCTTTGCATATATCAGTCAAACCATGAAGACTAAACACTTGCAAATAAAATGCATTATTAATTTAATTGTCACAGCCTATTTAGCTAGCTTCTATTAGTATTTGCTATAATATGCAATGTATCAGAGGGCAGAATCAAATTCAAAACATAAAGAATAAACTGATTATATTGTCCTAGAGAAATTAAAAAATAGCAAGCTAGCAAAATTATAATCAAAGCATTAATGTTTTACATAGGTAAGAAAACTACATAACTTAATTTATAGTATGTTTATACCCAAAGTGATGGTTTAACATGCTGAAGAAGGATTTCTTTGGTTCCTAAAGCCATTAAAAGGCATAAAACTTTCTCATAACAGGAAAGGAAAGGTGGAAATGAAAGCAACGGTGGTTTGGTATTTACTGCACTAGGTCACGTGGCTTCAACATCCCCCATCCCCAGCGAGGGACTGCTACTAGAAATTTATATTGTTGTTGTAGCTCTGCCACTACTGTTTGATGCTGCTCTACATTAAGCTGAAGTGCCACCTAAAAAGGTCTTGCGGATAAGTAATACTCAAAAGATGGACGAAGAAATTGCAAAAGAAGAGGGCATGAAGCCACTCCAGTACCACTTGCCTATGCTGGCCTAGGGCAAGGCCACCCCAGCCGAGCCAGCAGGCGGGGCAGGGAGGCTGCAGGCCTTAGCGGGGTCCTTCGCTCCTCAGGCAGCCAGGGCTGCCAGGGCTGTGAACCTGCCATGCCTCCTCCCTCTCCTCCTACTCATCCTCCTCCTCCACATTCTTCTCCTCCTCGTGCCAGGCCGGCCGGCCAGCCAGAGAGCCTTGAAGGCATACGGGAAGAAATGGGGAAAACGGACACAGCTGGAAGGCTTTCAGAACAACCACACAACGAAAAGTCAGCAACAACTGATTTAGTTTATAGCACCCTGTTTGTTTAGGAATTCATTTCAAGATGATGATCACTAAAAATATGCCTCTCAGGCTAAAATAATATATTTGGAAATCTATTGTAGGTATCCTTCATTGTGCACATATTCACTAGGGTAATGCAAGTTATCTCTGTGTTTTATTTATGATGGCTGTACAGTAAGTATCCCCTTGTAAAAGAACACATTGGTATTGAATGCTTCCAGTCACAAAATAAGCCGCATGAGCAAAACATTTTTTGCAATTGTTGTGTTATGACAACGGATAACCAACATAAACTTTAATATGATACCTGCTTTGATGAAACTGTAATTGTTGTTTCAATTCATCATTCTATATTTTAGATTAAATAGAGTATCTCAAAACTCTTAAAAAATCACATTAGGGAAATTCTGGTTAAGCCCCTTGTAGCTGAAACCATTAAAAATAAAAGCACCACTTAAACTGGTGCTTAGTCAAACTAAGGTGTAAACAGTGTGTTAATTTAAAACCCAACTCTTAGGTCTCTCAGTGATTTAAGTGTGACAAACTTGTGAGGAAAGGCTATAATCAACTACCATTTCCAGTGTCTTTAACAAGAAATGAACACGGCTCAGAAAGAGTTTTGCAGTGTTCTCCTGCAGCTCCTGTCATTTATTTTCCTCTTTTTTCATATCAAAACCAAAAATACTCGTTATTTATGAAAGCCTACACCAAAAGAATGAGTTACAAGGCAGTAATACTTGAAACAGTATCAAGTATCCAGCAAAGAACCCCTCCATCTACCCAGGCTGAAAGAGAATATGCGATCTTCTGGCTATCCAAAACACATCAATTTTCTAGTTGCCCCAAAGATTCAATGAAATAGCAATAGCTAAGCCACAATGTGCCAAATAAATCTGAAGCAAAATCTGTTTATCTGCAAACACAGTGCCACTGAGTTTGTAAAACACAGTTATATTTTAAACCACAGAAAACATAACCTGTTTGCAAACAAAGTTTGGGAATAAGTAGCTGTATGCAGATTGAAAAAATAAATTAATTCATTTTAAAAACAGTCAAAATGCTAAATCCCCCTTCCTGCCCAAGAACACTTAAGGAAACTTTATTTTTGATTTCTCTTTGGTTTTGACCTCTTAGAAAGTCATTTCATAAACCTATGAGCATCAAGACCAGCAAGAAAAGGAAAAAAAAAAAGGAAAAAAAAAGAATAATACTTGATTTATATTTTTCTATTTTTTACAGCTACAGAAGATTTGAGAAAATAATATCACCTGTCAAAAAAAAATCCTCAAAAGGTGCAAATCCTACACCTTTTACATGGGATTTCTTTCTACAGACATGTCATTAGCACCACGCCATCAGAGCACTTATGCACGTTGGATGTCTCTTGGAGTTGAGGTAAAAATCCAGATTACTTCATTTTGGGTAAGTCAAATATTTGAGAGAAGGTCTCGATATACTGCATAAGATAGAATTAAAAATACTTTGAAAGTAGTTTACCTTTCTTTGGGTGTGCCAACTCCGTGCTTGCCCAGTAAATGAGTATTCAAATGCTTCTTCATCACAAATGCCACCCTGCCAAACAAACAGCAAATGAGAAAGATTATTTTATTAATTAAACTCTTTTCTTTTTAATACAGTATTTTTCTGTTTTGACTATGCACTTGAACAAATTTTATTAAAAGCAGACTTTCAAAAACCCCTCCTCTTCCAGGGTGTGCCTTAGGTCTGGGAGTCCATCCTGTAACAACAGGCTTACCTCATTTTGCAGTCTCTTGGCTATTTTTCTTACAAGTAAGCAATCACAACCATACATCATTGGTCAAAGAATGGAAAACCTGTTTCTGCTTCCCTCTGCACATTAGAACATCTTACCCATTATACTGATAATATAGTCTATTTTGCCTAAATAACATTTTCTCATGTTATAAACTAATACAGTTTTAGTTGCACCTTTGAATTTATTTAAGCCTAATGGGCCCATGCTGAAACCTTTCTTCATACAAGTAGTTCCATTGTTTTTAATGAGAAACATGAAAATACAGCAAGATCACATGCTTTAATCACTGCTTATGCCTGGTCAAACTTCATTGTATTAATTATTTAAAGAGATACACACAGAAACAAATTAATAGCCTTAGTTATTTTATAGCCTTGTGAAAAAAAAGGGATGAAAAAGGTGAAGTACATGTTCATGAATACCCTATGAGCAGGAATATTGTTCAAACTGGCAAGACATTCTTCAAAGCCCCAACATCAGCAACAAAATACATACTAGCTGGCATCATGTTTCGACCAAACCAAACAGAGATAATTTATTTTAATTTTGGTGACATATGTAATGAAACAGATAGAAGCCTATCAAGTACTATTCTTCTGCTGATAAGACCATAACATCAATTTAATTATGTCATGTGACTGCTTCAAACAATTTAGATATCAGACTGAAGCTTCAAACTAAAATGGTTCTCTCGATAAGCAAAAATTTTACTGCTGCAACTTTCAGTGTGAAAAGGGCTTGCAAACATTTTTGTTAATTATGTATTACAGCTGTCCTTCATAAAGTTAATTACTAATAGCTGAAAGGCAATAGACTCTATTTGCATATGTACATGAAAGGCATGACATATGCAAAAATATGATTTTAATTAGCATTCCATGATATGAAGGGCTACAAATCAAACTGGCATGTTATAAGATTTTTAACATTAAACGCTGAATTCATCTGGACGTGTTTGCAGTAATGGACAATGGAAGGACTGTAAAACACCAGCACTATGGGGTATAAGAGCCACAAAAGCCAAGACACAGTACTTTTCCTTTACAATTATGTTAATGTAGCTTTTCTGTGTCTGATCTACTTTAGGCACTTGCACATTATTGCAGTGAATCTCTCTTGTGCATCCCTTAAGGTGTAAGAATATAATAGTCTTATTTAAATGATATAAATTTCCTTATTTTTTACAAAAAGGCATTTTTAAAGTATCTTAAATACCTTTCCCTACACAATTTATAAGTATGGCATCATAACCATTACAAGTGTGAATAATCTATTACACCGTTACCATCATTACTATGCAAGTGTCATCAGAATTACTGCACATAGGGAAAATAATTGTAACAGAATAAAAAAATGTGTTCTAATAACAGCATAAGGCATACAAAATGTACTGCCCTTGTTTTTCGACAGAAATAGTATTTCCACACAGCCGTGAAAGGTACCAAACATATTTTCATTTAGTAATACTTGTATTTTCTGTTACAAACTTACATTATCCCCCTTCTCTATGAGAAAAATAAACTCAATGATAGTACTGTGAAAGGGCAATGTGCAATTGGAGTTGTAAAGGGATACTTTGCTATTTACACGGAATAGAAAGTTCCCAACCAGCTACACCATATTTGTAGGGAAGTGCTTTCAGGTTCTGAGCCTGCTTACTTGAAACTTCCAAAAAAAGACTGACCATTTCATACACCACATGACTGCAGGGCATACAGAGCGACATACCTTTCTGCAAAATCCAAGACAAAGGCCTTGTTAATAACATGAAGCAATTAATCTCACATTGGCTGCCTCCTCTTTGTTGTACCAAGGTCCTAATGACCATTTTGCTCTGTTACACTGTCGCTGTTGAACCACTGGCAGAGCGAGAGAACCAGACGAGATCGGGTGAGGCAGAAGATCTGAATTTATTATTTAATTCTAAAACTTATATAGACTTTCCAAAGCTCGTCCGGATTGGGTCAATTCATAACCTCCCTCTAGGCCGATAGGCCAGGTAGAATGTCCATCTTTCCAGAGACAGTTTTCAATAACATCCAAGCTTTTATCTCTATTTACAAAACATAGAAGGAAGAAGAGAAAAGTTCCCGTGGGAAAGGTCTGTGTTACTACATTACACAGCACAAATAAAATGAACCCTGACTCAGTGCGCAACTGAGCACCTACTAACATTTTAAGCTTTTAATGTAAGGCTTGATGACTTCAGACTTGAGGAGTGCAGAATGCCTCTGTGCAAGTCTGGAGTGCTCAGCACAGCTCAGGAGCTGCTCCCCACCTTACAGAATCAGACCTTAAATATAAAATCAAAGTTGCTACTTTCATAAGAAATTGAGAACAAGATGAAAAAAAATTACCAACAGAGACAGCCCTTATTGAAACAAGAGGCAAAGTCTAAACATCCTTGTTTGGATGCTGAGTTTGAGGGCAACCCATTAAAACAAACAAACAAACAAAACAAGCAAACTCACAAAGAGAGACAAGTGGGAACTATTTGGTTTTGTTTACTAAATCCTGCAGGTGATTTTCAGAGAGGTGGTAGCAGTGTTTGCTGGCTTTACAAAACAAACACAAAAATGTTTTCAGTACATTCAGTAACTCTGGGTTTCTAAGCAATTACTGTTTTAGTAGTCAAAAAATAATGGGTCTATCCATGCTATTTACCTCTACTGAGGTAAATCAGTTATTCCTAAAGTACTGCTAGAATTGAACTGATAGACATGACTTAGCCTTGGCCTTTTAAATTAATCTTAAGGGAAGTTTGACTGGCACCTATAAGGACACACTGAGTGAATGCTTTCAAGATATGTTGCACCGATACATCTTCAAATCAAAAGGAATCTTTCCATCAGCAATTGGTAAGCACCAATCCAGGCTTCACCAAATTTCTCATTTCTTGTTTTTAATTCTGGTGGAAATAGAAATATTCAAAACCAAAAACTAACTAGTTTCAGAAACACATCACACAGGAGTAGGATAAACCTGTAATTGCAATACTCTACTGTTTCAAATACATGCAAAACCAGGCCATACTAGAGGGCTAGAACCAGTTTTACAAACTCTTAATCTGGACAAATTCATCCTCAATCTGCATGAAAACAAGAAGTCCCAGCCCAGCTGCTCTCCTGAGGATCAGGTCTCAAAAGGCAGACATGTCTAGCCTGTACATCCTAAGTCATGGGAGTTCCTTTCATTTGGTAGGAAGACCAGTGTCCTGGGTTACAATACGGGGTGTAACCAAACAATGTATTCTACTCCCATCTACATTATCGCTGATGAACTGTTAATGATGGGTCGTTCGCAACAGCTGCCCAGTGCATGCTCACCCCCTCAAACTACAAGCTGGGTGTTAGATAAGATAAGGGAAACCCTGTACAGCCGGGTGGTGTCCCTTTGTCTTCACAAATGGCACAGCTGGGATAGCTTCTTCCCGGGAAAGCACTAATAATAATCACACCCATACTGAGGGGGTCATCTCTGTTAATGGGTNGTTAATGGGTTGGACATCCCCAAAATATCCTGTGACTCATAGGATTACATCGTTCCATTGTGAAATGCTCCACCCTGGGGGAGGCACCAAACACTCCTATCTGTATATAATCTGGACATTTCAAGGGTTGGGGTACCTTTGAGCACCACTCGGTGGACCCCTAGGAGCACCAGAATTTCCAGAGGACCACCTGCTCTCAGCAGCACTGCAATCACCACTTCCACCAGACAGCAACCACTGCTTAATTGGACTGCAGCCTTCACCCTGACCAACAGGGTGCCCTGACCGTCTGGTTTTAAGCCCATTTTTCTGTATCAACACATTTATTGCAATCTTTCCATTAAAATGTAATTCCGACCTGAAATCTCTATCAAGGTACTTGTGTGGGGGTTAATTTCTCCACTGGTTCACTTTCAAAGCAGCACAACTAGTTTTAGAAGTCTCCTCTTAAAGTGGAACAAGGTGAGTAGTCAGGATTCCTTTTGCTTGCAGTAGCATTACGCTGGGTTAACTTTTTTAGCGATTTTCAACTACTCTGGTTCCAAACCAGCAACATACTCAGTCATACACTCTATGTTCAAACTACAGGATAAATTAAAGATAAGTTGAAAAATTACACAGAGCTTTGGATAGCATCTTCATTCCCTATGGACCAGTTTTTGCACACAAACTATAAATAAAAATCATTTTAAATCATAAATATATGAGCACCTTTCCCAAAATAAGTTTGCAGAATATTCTGGTTTCAGTTTGCAAGAGCTGTGGCTTTGTAGGAACGTGACCATTCATATTCCATGGCAATCTTCAAACAGTACTTGGACTCTCTCTCAGAATGTCTGTAACTGATTTAAGAGCCTCTACAGACTTGTCTTCAGTTATAAAAGCACATTTTAAAAAACAAAAGAAACAAAGGGACTTCTAATTCTGGGAATAAAGAAACATTGGACAATCTTTACTTCCACATTTTATTCTAGTGTAAAATAAATTCTTCAGCCTGCACAATGTTTATCATCACAGTACTCAAGGAATATGAATAATCTGTCATGTATTGTCTGTTCTCCAGTTTTCTCTGTGGGGAGAGAACTGTTCTCTGTGAAGTATCTTGCTTTGTGAGAGCAAAAAATTCTAAGTTTTAGTATGTTTTGAATCCATAATAGCTCTTTCTTTTTTAATAAGTACATCACTGGGTTAGTGAAAAGCCTAGTTAAAAAAAAAAACAAAAAACAAACAACACACACACACACAAACCAAAACAAGCATTCTGGGCCATAAAGTCATGAAATCCGTTATTTCCTGAGTGTTTACCAAGTGCTTAGCCACGGCCTAGTTCCAAGGAAGGAGCTACATGTTACCTCTACCAGAAAGTCACTTGAAGCCACGGTGACAGAGCAGTCATTTTCTAACTGCACATAACTGTTGAGGAGGACCAGCACAGGAATTTATTTTTGTAGGACTCTACAAACAAGGTATCCAGCAGTTGAAGAGCAATTTTAAATCACTCTCAGTGGATACATTGCTCTCTGCAACTGCTCTTGGAGAATTTATCTTGCAGACAACAATGTTCAATGACAGCAGAAAAGTCCAGGAGAATAACAATGAATATCTACCCTTTATTCATATTCTCAGTAGCCTTTACATCTCCTTTAAACTGTCCAGAAACTCTTTATACATGAAATTTAACTCTGAAAATACAAGTAAGCTACTGCCTGACCCAAGTACACAGGATGTTTAAAAAAGCTGCTTGAGAGCCTTTAAAAAACAAAAAATATAACCCTTTAACAAACTCAAGAGAAGTAGGATAGAATGCTATTATTTTAAAATTGTTAGTATTTAGTGCTTTGTTTTAGCATAGGTTTCAGGCACACAGAAAGGACAGAATGTTTTACTATTTTGGATAAATCACCAGGGAGATCTGACAGCATCAAGGAATAATAAGAAAAAGGATTTCAAACTTTTATACAACAACAGAATAAATTAAATAATATATTATCCTGTTCACATCAGGTTTTGTTTTCCATGACCTGTGCTTGCATTTCTGTCCTTGTATCTTCACCCAAGGCAAGAAACCAGAAAATCAAGGCAAGTTTCACAGATCATGCCAAGATGAGGGACTGAGGTATGTTCAGGCAAGTAAATAATAAGTGGGCTCAATGGTTCTTACTACCTTAATGAAGCATTCTTGTTCTTAACCGTGTCTTGAAAAACACTGGAAACACTAATTGTTTGTAGCTGAATGTGTGGTTCACATGGAGTCATGCCAACACGGGTAGCAATAGTAAGAGAAAGAAACAGTGCATTTTCTCAAGGAATACCAGGACTCACATGTACAATAAAACTTGTACACATAATTATAGATTTTTGCATGCACTTCAGTTGTGCATGTTCTACCCATAAAAGTAGAACTTCACAAATTCAAATCAGCACTTTAGTCAAACAATATATAAACAGCCTACAAGAACTATAAAAGCCTCAAGTTTTTAAATTCTTCAAATTATATAGAAAGTTGCTACCCAAATCTCATCTCTCCATCAGGATTTTGTATTCAGCAGGTTAGCATCAGGAACAAGAGCACAGAGGAAAATGTAGAACTGTCCAGAAAGCAATGGTTTTCTATGAACAAGTATGCTTTCTTTCCATGCATCAAAAGTCTAAATTCCTGAGAATTTCCTCAAGTCCATCATTTGCGGATGTTTGCCGATTCTGAAGGGTCCAGACTGGGGCTCTGATAACTCTCTTGCATGACTGCGCGCAAGGGACTCAATTTAAAAGAAAGTATCTGGCAGGGCAGAGTCTGGTGTGGAAGATATCCAGTAGTCTGAAAGGCTTCATGCCCTTTGTGACAAGATGTCAGGTTCAAGTAAATATCTGGCAGGGCGAAGTCTAATGTGGAAAACATCCAAATATCTGAAAAACTTCATGCCCTCTGTGACAGGGCGTCAAGTCCCAGAACCCTGCACAGGAAAGATGGGGTTTTCTCCCGACTCATTTATCAGCCAAATGAAGCAGGTCTTATTACTTCCAAATAAAAGTTATGGTTATTCTTCTTAAGTTAAAAAAAAAAAAAATCAATAACATTTCAAAAGGTTAACAAGTCATGCGTGATCACGCTGTCTGCGATGCTGAGAGTGCTGTGACACACTGCCTTCTACTCCCTGCTGACCCCCTGTGTTAGAGAAGGATATGGCTATTTTATGCTCCACCCTCACTAACACTGGTAATTAAACCGAAAAGCAAAACACATACATCCATCCCCATCTTCAAGCGTGAGCGACATGGCAGGACGGAAAATTCAAACTTTTTCTTTTGAAAAGAGAAACCGAAAGAGGTAAGTGAAGACAACTTTGCCATCACTAACAAGACAGGAACCCAGAGTACCATGGGAAGATATCATGGCAATTCACAGAACCTAAAGACCAACACAACTTTTGAATTTCTGAGAACTGTTAGCCTTTCTGCTTGAAGCTTGAGGGCTGGGTTGGGTGTTTTTTAGGGTGTTATTTTGTTTTTGCGGGGTATTTTACAACTTTCCATGCAACCATCAAGTATGTTTCTTACCTATTTATTAACTTTAACTTTTCCATGGAAAAGTTTTCCTGCTTAAGTTCAAAACCCAACATTTTCAACGGATTTTTATGTTGTTATATGAAATATAAGTAACATTAAAAGAATATGAAATCATCAGCACAAGGACTACAACCTTACTTCTAAAAATACCTCATCTCGTTTTTACTGTTACTTGTAACAAGCTAGTGATGAAGCCAAGCTGCCAATGGAAAAAAAATAAAGAGAGAAGACAACAGCTTGCATTAGTGGAACACCTGTACACAGCTTGCACCCAGGGTAGACTTGAGTATCACAGCAGCTACTGTTCCTGCCTTGCTTTACACAGGATGACAGACAACAGGATTGTCAATGTGCTGTTCAATGACCTGCATCAATCTCAAGAATAATTTACTGCTATATCAGACAGATCATTATGGATGAGTTGCGCGCTATCAATCAATCAATCGACTGTGTTGTTCCTGCATATTCCTGCATCTATCAACCAGAAGAGAGAGACATCCCTCAACATATTCTTGTTGCTCTCTGCCACCAATCTGCAACACTCAAGATGGGAAAGAATTATTAGTCCCATGGTCATAAAGTAGTAGCAATAGGCATAATTATCTCCTTTTATATATTCTGGCAGAAGAGACCTGGGTACAAAGAAAGGGAAAACTAAATAAAACAGAAAAATCCCCTACTGTTCCACTTCAGCTTATTTTGCCATCCAAAGTTGTCAAGTCTTCTCACCATTCCACTTTTAAGAGATGTATGTTATAATGCAAACCATCCAGGACAGAACTTTACTCTGTTATTGCAAGGACTGTGGCCTAAAAAATATATACTGGCAGTATTTATATTATTCCTCCCCCATGAGGGCACTCACTTATTTGTGTGCCTCACCTGAAGTTACTTATTTTGTAACTGAAATCAGAAAGGTTTCCTGTAAGTTAGCTATAGGTCCATTCTGAACTTTATTGGTTTGGAAGTTTTGTCTAGTGGTGTTTTATTTTAAATACAAAAAGTACCCTTCAATGGCAGCTGCAGGAATAAGCCATGTCCAGGCAGTGATAACTGTTATTAATATAAAGCTGAGTAGAAACTTAAGAGTGGAACTGGGACCTTCTGCATTTGGAGACCCAAAAACAAGCGATAACTTTAAGTAAACAAATGGCACTCTGCTTTTGTTTGCTTAATGAGCAAACTTGAAATATCTAAATAGTGGAAAAAACTTTCAAGTCAGGTGTTCCCTCTGTCAGGAAATCACCTTACAAATATATGAGAAAATTAGTACCAGTACATGAAATGTTTATTTCAATATTCAGAGAAGTTAATGAATGTTAAGTGATAATGGTAGACAGCAGCAGAATGTAATTAGATTTCTAAACACATCTTACCAAATCACTTCTAAGCTAAAAGAATCACATGTTCTATTAATTTTCATTGGTTATTGAGCATCTGTAACTGTCACCTCTAACAGGTGTTTGGTAATCTAACAGCTGCACAAAGTACTAAAAAAATAAATGAAAAAGACAGAATCACAATGTGCTTTCTCTAGCGCTGCTATCAACCTCTCAAGTCTACCACAATAGAGAACCTCTTTGCCTACATTCTGAAATGTAACCCTAAGCTCAGTGTTTGGAGTGCCTTGCATTTAAGAGAGATTACCACTAACATCCAAAACCAGGACATCACCAGAAAAAATACCTGTCATGATAAATGAGGCTGCAGGAATGCTTTAAACATAAAAGAATGTTTACAGCTGTAAGCATTGTGATCCAGAATAGTCCTTTACCAACCCTGACACTAAGACATGGCTTACGTCTTCTCTTTTCTCATGATTTGTATATCCAACATTCCCATAACTCTGGTCCCTCCCTTTTCCATTCCTTCCACTTTCTTCTGACATTGTCTTGTCTCCCTACTCATGATCCAGTCCATTTCCTAGCATGTTCAGGACTTCAGATAAAGAATTCGATGCAGTAGGCATCAGTTCCACATATCATCATCTTGCATCTGGAAAGCAACAGCAGGATGAACATGCTAATATTTGAAGGGAGAAGTTCTTCAAAGTAGATTTAAACTTTTGGGAGAGTCAGGTGATTCACATCTCTATGTGCCCTGAGAGGAGTTTTGAAATATCAGACTTTCGGTAGACAGTTTGTAAAGAGTTTCCCAGTGATCCTAAGGAGCCAAGTCTGTGCCTGTTGAAAGTGCAAGAAACAGCCTGTAATACTATCTCAAAATAAGGATGTTTCAATTACTTTCTACTTAAAAGTAGAATTGATAGAGCCAAACAAATATATTTAATATTTTGCTCTTCCTGAATGAAAAGCCCCTTTTGATATAGCTTCCTCCTGACAGCTCAGAGACCACACTGCAGACTGAATTACCAGGTTTATGCAAAGCTTCTACAGGAAGAGCAATCTTGAGAATGAAATTCTCCAAATCAAAAGAATCTACTCTTACCTGTCTTTAAAGGAAATCAAAACAAGTCTAAAGATAGTTGATTTGTGCACTTGAAAACACATAGGGCCTGCAGTAGCAGTGCCACATATATAACTCAGTCATTCTGCAGCTACAGTGCCTGTGGTCTTTTGCAAAGTTGAGAGGTACCAAGAAAGGAATGAGATGAATAAATTGGTCACTATCTGATGACTGAACTGCTCAGAAGTCATACACAATCAGAAGACATACACAATTTTTATTGACAATTTCCCCACAATTTGAAAATGCTGCTGGTGATAGATGGTGGCTGGAGCGAAGACTCTGCAGTCCGCTTGATCTGTGAGAGTAGTGAGAATCTTGCCCTAGGTCTTTGCTTGACATAGAAAAGCAAGTGCTGGTTGATTTGTTTATTTTTGAGACTTAAACTCAGCTGTAAAACATATCCTTTTTGCCTTACATCCAGGCATTCCACAAGACTGTTTGACTTCAGGTAGAAAGCAAAATACTTCAGAATATCTTTTTGCCAAAGCAGCTGCATAAAAATAGTAAAACTCTGACAGCAGGACCTAATCTGTAACCATTAGTTGTATAATCCACATGCATGAACCTGTAACAACAGGCTGGTCAAATCAGAACTGACTGGTTTCAGCCACAGAAAAGGTTATTGTTTGGATCCAGATGGGTTTCAGTCCACAAAAAATGCATCTGATACTTGCATGCCCATAAACATGTTTAAGGCACAGGGATTGTTCCAGGTTTCCTTGTCCAAGGGCTTTTGGGCCTGGCCATTGCTACCTGAGGGACTAAGAGCCACCAAACACTGTATCATCAGACCAACCTAACACTTGACTAGCATGTCTGATTAATGTTTGATTTTTCATTGTTAGAAGACATCTTTATTAGTAGTTGAGCATAAGTAAAAACTCAGAGCTTTCATTTTCAACTGGCATCTCAGTCTCTCCAGATATTCCCATCACAGCCTTCCCCAACTCTTCCCAAAAGTTGAGTGTTGGAACAACTTCCTCCTACCACTGAAGGAGGAGGGTGACTGAAGAAAGCAACAGAGTCTCTTAGAGGAAATCATGATAGGAAGACCACACAGACTGTTATGCATTATCCAAATATTAAAGAACTACAAAACTCTCTCAAATTATGGCACTGAACGTAGAGTATGCAGGTGATATTAAGAGCAGCACAGAAGTCTATCCAAGTAAGAATTCCGGGTGTAACAGTGGTATTACTCCACTTATCCCATAAGCGAACGGTAACCCCGCTCATCACTTCAGACCCAGACTTAGCAGGCAAATTAATAACCACTAAAGCTGCCAAGCACAAACTCTGGTGTTCCCCAGGTTTGCCTCTGACATCCAGCAGGACTCACTTTAGAAGTCCAAAGCCAGGACTGAAGGGATTGAGAGTACTCACATGAGAAACAATTCTTATTGAAGCAATAAAAACAATAACCCCCCCCCCACTGAATTTAGATGGATGTTTTACACACACACACAAAAATCAGCCCACATATTTGCGGTCCAGTATGGATGTTGCATGCACTTGGTACGAAGACTGTCATCAGTCTGGAAAAACCAAAGGAATATAGATCAGAATAGTCATAAAGATGATATCTGTGACACAGCAGAAGATGTTCTCTGGCAAAGATTATTCCAATCCCAGCCAGCAGCTGAGATTAACTCTGACCATTTCTGGCCACAAATCAAACATGAGAGATAAAGGAACTACCTGGGTGCCCAATGGAATTAAGAAAAAACCCATCTTTGATCTCAAAGGCCTGAATAAACACATACTGGGTGTACCAATGAACAAAGAAGTGAAGGAGAAATCACTGTTGTTTCAAACAAAAGCTTTTGGCATGTTATCTAAAAAAGAAAGAAGAATTGATACATTACCCGAAAAGATGAAGTAAAAGGAATGTACATTGCTAACAGGAAAAATTACAGCACTTCAGTTTTTATATACAAAGTGACAGCTTGGTTCTATAAAGAGATATAAACCATGTCTAAAAAAAAAAAGTATTATTTTCTCAATATCTTCATGAAATGAAGTTTCAATTAAAGGATTTCTCCTTCCTGATCCAGGCTGTCATTGCAACCACAGCCCCTTAAAGCCTCAAGTGCCAGTACGGAACGGTGGGATTCCACAGGTCCACTTTCAGTAGGAGGGGAACCTGACTGCACAGGTGATACAGGTACCAACACACACCATGGTACTTCATTTATTTAGTATTGCATCATATTTTGATTTTCATGAATGTGTTAGAGCACTAGAATTTAACATGTTCACAACTGAGACATGCGCACACAAAAATACTTACATGTCCAAATGGCCACCTGAAATCTCTGCATTTCCTGGAGGTCACTTGAGGCTACGGAACAGAGCGTGGAACCACTGACACACAGTTCTCTGCCCAGCTTTGTATCGGGATGTAAGTAAAACGGTTCTCACACTGGAGCAAACACAGCTCCTCTCTGTTTAATCCCTGACACCCACAGGCCTTGCTGCGGGGATGGGTTGCACCGGGACGGTTTTCAGCTGAGATAGGCCTCAAATTTTAGGCAGTTTGAAAATATTCTGCAAAGATTAAATACACACAAAATGCTTTCACATTTTATATGAAGAGAAATAAGCAAACAAACAAAAAAAACCCAAAGAAATCAAAGGGCTGTTCTGTTTTTTTATGATTTCTCAGATTAGCAGAACTCCTCTCAAATAAACATTGTTTATGGCATGAAATGTCTGTACCCGGACAGACACAGAGACAGAAATAGTCTGATCAGTGTGCAACTTTTATAATACTGAATAGTAGGCAATGCTATGTGCAACACATGGCTGAATGGATGGATAGAATTGATTTTATAAAAGAGTAACAAACAAAATAGTCCAAAATACTAACTGATAAACACATGCTGGGGTGGAAACAACCTATTATAAAATTACTGTAAAGATCCTCAAACTATTCAAGGGAGAAAAAAGTCCAATTTTCCATATAACCCAAGAGCACAGAGTTTTCTGATTATAAGATCCAAGGAACCTGTAAACCCAAGGCGCTAATTTTCTTATGGCGACTGCGTAATATTTTGCAAAGTAAAATTAACTGAGATGGAAGCTATTTTGCATGGTACAGTGGCGATGGCTAACAAATGAGAGTTTTGTGGGCTGAATGTTAGTCCCCTGCCTCATCTGCCACCCCTAATGACAGCAGCCACCTGCTGTTTTATTGTCACAGCTGGAGCCGGTTCACACTCCTTGGTGCTGAGCTCTGCCCATGAGCGCCAAGCTCTCGCCTCGCCTCATTACTTTGATGAACTTTTTATGGTCAGCACCCATGAAGACCTCATCTAGGACTATACAACCTAGATCGGCTTCAGGGAGTGCTTCCAGCTAGCATGAGGTGATAATACACAGTGACACCACGGCTGCTACTGCCTGTCACTTAGGCAAGTCACTATACGTCTGGCTCTACAGGGCCCTCAACAGGTAAAATGCCATGAAATTCTCCTTTTTAAGAAAGTTCACTCTCTTTTTCTTCACATTGCAGTTTAGAGAGATCATATCCTGCTACCAACATTTAGCTTTTCAAAGATAGATATTACAATAAAAATCATATCATGCTGTTTACTGCATAAAGCTACAGACAAGAAATTTCTGCATTCCTTGGACATAACTCTGTTGTCTTCCAAAAAAAAAAAGAAAGCAAGCATGAAAACCATACTACAGCTTGATTAACACCACCAAATAGGGAAAAACATAATTACATGTATATTATAAGAGAATGACCATTTTAACTTAAAAGAACAGAAAGCACAGAAACAAAAGACAAGCCAGTCAAATCAAATTATTACACAAATGAATCCACAGGGAAGAATGAAATATGCTACTTCCCTCTCACCCAAAAAAAACCCCACACTTAAACATCTATTAGATATACTTTCTCAAATCAAGATAAGAACAAAGCAAAGCCTTTTACATCTTTTTTTCTTAATAAGAACAGTCTGTTACTATATTCTGCTAATTTAAAAGCAAATAGAATCATCCTTTCCTTTTCAAATTTTTTTTGTACTAACAAACACTCTAAATCTCCTGAGCCTGTATACAATTTTAATCTTCATCAGAAATTCTTTTATTGATGCATTTAGAGCAAACTGTTTTATGCTTGATCACTGAAATTTAACCCCAGGTTTACTTTCAGCAGCAGAATAATTACTTTGGTGTCAACAGAGCTTTACATTTTCTCATATTTACATATATCATTAAGATTAATATATGTGCTATTAATAATAATTTCATTAACATTCTGAAATCATCAAATAACATTTTGACTTTTGAATGGCTGTAGGCTGTTATAAGCCTAAAAACCAGAACATTTTCAGTATTCATTGTGTAGCAATCCAGCTGATCAGTTTTGACAAATTCATGCAATGTTATAAGCCATTAAACTTCATTTAGTTTCACTTAAAAATTCAACCTAAAAATAAAAAGCAACTGTCTTTTTTGTACAGACAGTATGATTTCCACTAGTTAGCAGCTCCCAGGATCCTCCAAAAAGAAACTGCTAATATTTTATTTCTTTTATTGAAAAATTTTTAAATTTATCAAGGAAATAATATTTCTGAAATAATACTTTTGAGACCACTGACCTAGCAAGAGTTGAACATCTCTAATGTGTTACAGTGCAATTTATTTCCTCTTGACAAGAGACAGTGCTCCTGTGCTTCACAGAAGAACCCTAAAACAGATGGAACTTTAAAAATGTGTTGCTGAGCACCAGTTATGTGTGCTGCATTTCTCAGAATTTACTTATGCAAGCCCTTCTTTATTAGTGCTTTTTAAGTTTGACCTAAACTGCAGTTGAAGATCCAGAAGAAAATAATGATGCAACAAAGGTTTCCATTCTGCTAAAAGCTGACCACCATCCACTGAGTCCTGAAAAGTATTCAAAAGACCTGAAGAACACACAGAAACTTGCATAATGAGGGCCTAAAATGTATGAACAATCCTGTTAAATATAAACAGCACCAATTTCTCTATCAGTACAATTTCCAAAAGCCCTTGTCTTCTGCATAACAAGTTCAAGAGAACTTCTTGGGAAGCACAGAGACATATAGATCACATCCTTTGGAGAGTCCAAACACAGAAGAGAAAATTGCTTTTAGGAGAAAAAGGAATTCCTTTCTTTTCACTAGATCACGTATTTGTCAAATGCATAATTTGTAGGACTCATTTCATACCCTTAAAAATAAAACATCAAAGATGCAGCTTGACCAGGGCAGGGTAAGACACTGTGAAATGGACAAACTGCCTCAGTGGAACAAACAGTGGTTTCAACAGAACAATCTTATAATGGTGCCAGTAATTAAATAACAATAGCCAGGAGATTTATTCCTTTTTTTTGTAACAGAAGTGTGTCAGCTGTGGTATGCCTATTGCATGCTTTGTGATATGGCACACTTAAATCATTTTAAAAGTTTCAAGCTTCTTTCTTATCAATCTCTAATCCATTAAAAAATCCTCTAAAACCACAATTTGCTAGGTATTTATTCTCCTGCTTTAAAGGAATTTGTTAAAGGATGCATAGCTATCCAGACTAGCTATATTTGCCCTCTGTCTTACAAGAAAGTGGCCTGCACGCACATATAAATATTTGGAAGTACTTTTCCTTTGTAACACTGGTTTGCCTTGGCATTATGACTGTGTTTTAGACTTGTATTCTAAAATATAACTTCAATTTACCCAGTGCTTACAGTTCACTGGTCTGTAATTCTTAATATCCCTCTATTTTCCACCAATTTTAATTTTACTTGCTGTTATTTAAAGTTCATTTTCCATGCCCTTTCAATTGTGATTTTTTTTCCAATGTGACAACAAACGTGTCATTTCTGATGGTGACTTTTATTTGAATACAAAAACCCCAAACTTTTTAAAAGAGAAGTTATCAAAAAATCATCAGACAGTAACAACTTGTGGTCAGTATGAAGATGAGCCACATGTGAACAGACAGTCTGGAGGTGACAGGATTTGCATCCAATTACTAATCCCCTGAGCTATTCAGCCCCCTGAACAATAATTTTCTATAAGCTGATCCCTTAACCCATCACCAGCTGGTCATGCCACTGCATTCCAACATTAATGACGAAAAGGGAAATACCTTACACTTTCTATTTAAATCTCCACAAGACAAAATAGTCATGTTGGAAACTCCCCAGACCTGTTTTCTCATCTAATGGATCCTACAAAAATAGGAACAGGCATATAAAATTATTTGGCTTAACATAAATATTCTGTCTTCTGTACTTACTCCAAGCACACAAAGAAGCTTTCAACGTACATAATTTTCCTTGTACTGAACAGAAGTAAATGTCGATCCTAAAAAATGGCTAAACTTCTATGCCTGCTGTTAAAGAACAAGATATCCGTATGAAGGGTATCGGAGACATTGTCGAGGAACTGCTCACCCTCTAAAAAAGCATTACCTCTGTAATGCTGTCAGTGCCAGAGTCAGGCTGGGCAATTAGCCAACTAAGTGTGAATAAGAACTGCCAAGAAACTATTTTATTTTTGCCTTGGAATATTTGTATATCTGTGAGCTGGTGTGTGTTTGTGTTCATGCATCAGTGGAATCTGGTTGTTCGTGCCAGGTTTTCTTATCACACTTTTCTGCCTCTGTGAACTTGCACATTCCTGCAATACAAAACGGACATGTGTCTGCTGATAATGTCAACATCCTTAGGTTCACAAAGAGAGATTTTGTATAACTAGATCTAAAGTAGTCTTTGTGTTCATTACCTGACCCTGTCTGCTTACACAATACTAGAAGAGTGGAAGAATCCAATACTGCAAGCACCTTAAAGACGTTCAAAGACAACAGATGTGGAAGAAAATAGCATCGATTACAGTATCCCTGGCTAAACACTCTCCTAGAAATCTCATTTTTACATGTCATCTGAAGGAAATTCTCACTTCTCAGAGTAGACTGGGTTCAATGGGGTGCTAAGAGTATCCTGTTATCTCCTTTAATTTAGATTCATTATGCTTTAGACTCCTGTACATCCATCTAGAAAATTCCCCTTGGAAATATGAGTACAAGATACATCTCAAGCACTATGACTATGGCTACAGCATAGAAAGCCTGAAGACATAATCAGATTTCTATTTTTTTTCTATTTTTTCTGGATTTTTTTCTTTTTTTTTTCAGGGGGGAAAGTAAGAAAGATGGTGTGCAGACCTACCAACTGCAAACCTTTATTTTAATTCAATCACAAAAGTACAATCATTCCAAATACGGATGCTTCAAGAGTTGTATTACAGTAATTCAAAATTAAAACCAATGCACAAAACGATATACACAATTTACAAATCAAATCTGAACAGTGCCAAGTACAAATGGAAGTATGAAAATCCCCTTTCATAACATTTCAGAACGTAGATATTACCTGGCATTGAAGCTACCGTCTTGAATACCTATTAGAGAATTTCACAAATCTTAACACTACTGACAACTCATTCAGAATTTACCATCACTTACACTAAAAACACATCTGACTTTTCAAGACGTGTTTAAACATCCTTGATGAAAATTAGTATATGTTGTAAAATTGTAAGTACATTTACTTACTTATTTTAAGGCTAGTCAAAGTAATTACCTAATATTGCTGCCTCTAATCAGCGATTACAGAGGAAGGTTAGGTACGAGTTAGTAAAGATGTCACTGATCACAGCATCACAGAATATGCCGAGTTGGAAGGGATCCTAACAAACTTCAGACTCATGGTCTCTTTTATTAGGGCATGACATAAATGAAGCTTGTGAGTAACAATTGTCCTCACACAAGGATTCACAGCCAAGCCTGCTACTTTTCCTAATAAATCCCACCAGTCTGAAAAAGAAGAACACCATGCTAGCTACAGCACAAGTTAACCCCTGGATTGGTCAGAACACGCAACAATTGCTGTGTCTGAGGGTGAAGCTGGTACACCAGTACACCATGACCCACCGAAGACCCAGCTAACTGCTTCACAGCCTGCTAACTGTGTTTTCCATGTCCCCAGCAGCTGTGCTGCAGAGAAACCTACCTGCAGGAGGGCCAACCTTACTGCTCAAGAACTCCACCCAAGAAGGGCAATTTTTTACTAAATCCTACCAACTTGTCCACATGTCCCCTCAGCCAAAGATGTTTAGAAATGGGATGCATCACCACCTCATTCTTCCTTCTTCTGGGACTATGAGCAGAGACCAACATAACCTACACATCTTTGCCCTTGCTTTTCACACAGTCCATGATAAGGGGAAAGAAGGGCTAGCATGCCCTTCATGACAGAAGTGAACAAGCAAATTCTTTTGAGTATTTTTCAGGGTAAAATAGAATTCCCTTTCTTAGCATTCTTCTTACATTTTCCTATGTACATCTGTAGCGCTTACATTAGCAGTTGCCAAAGGATTCTGCTTTTTCTTATCGCTTTGGTAAGCACAAACACAGCATTTCTTCTTACTTTTTTGTAGATCCATCACTAAAAATTGTATCATAAAGCATTCAGAAATTATGTTTTTCACTCCAGCAACAAGTCAAATTAAACTGAAAATATTTTTAAATTATCTTAAAATATTTTGGAAGATTTTATAATTTTGTTTCCAATGTATCTCTAAATTTATGTGAACCTATTTCCTCCCAAGAAGAGAGCAAACAAGTGTAGGTTTCACTACAGTACGTATGATCTAGATAACAAGGTCTAATCATAACATATTTATCACCATCTAGCATTTGGCTTGTATATGATGTCCACAGGCACTTGTAGTGATAGCTGTCAAACTGCATTCTTTTTCTGGCATAAAAGAGCATAACAACAAGGACAAGAAATGGAGTGCAGTACAGAGTAACAACACAGCCTGGAATTTAGCCCATAGTAAAGAAACAGTCAAATTCATTATCAGCCTCAATGATGGAGCTTCATGCGTACAGTGGCAGAATATTTCAGAAGTCACCAAGCTTATTTCTGTTAAAGATACTAAAAAATGTTTCAGCAATATGGTACCATTTTCCCTTCCTTTCTCTTTCACCATATCAGGTATCAAAAAATCTTAGTTAAACTAAGCATGTTACTGGAGAAGAAGGTCTAAAAGGGCATGACCCCTCCTCCATAGATTTCAACTGCTTGTTCCAATAGTATATGGTCCACCAGCACATGCGTAAGTCAAAGTACTCCTGTTTAAATTGGAGGTTCATCTCTCCTTGACAGGCAAATGACAGAGCTCATGCATCATTCAGAAATGTCTTGGGTTATTGATAGTGCAGAGAAAGGCTCCTATCCTCTAAAACATTGCTGAAGAACAGAGGCCACAACTGGAAAACATACATACTAAGACTCACCTATCTTCCTCAGATGACATTTTCCTTAACTTTTTTTTTTAAATATTATTAAATTTATTTATAAGTCAAGTTCCTGACAGATGGCTTTGATCATTCTGTGGTGAATGCTTAACAGGTAAAAAATATAGTCCTCTTCTGCAGCAACAAAGTCCCAAACCAGCCTTGCCAGGACCTTATATAGCTAACAGTTACACGACAGTCCAAAAGCCAAAGTCACTAACTCCATTAGTTCCCAGGGAAGTAATACATATTTGTTCCCGGGAACCTCTTGATTAAAAGAGAGATGGATAATCGGACGTAACCAGAGACTGATAAATTTAAACTGTTTTTTCACTCCTTCAATCAGCATCTGGTACCCAAAGTCAGTTTTATCCATCTGATGAGTAGTGATACCAAACCCATGGAGATATGCATGAAGAATACCTGCTAAGGCTTCAGAGACAATCTGATACAAAACAGTATAGTTGCTCAGCAGGAAACTGAAAAAATGGAAAGCACTAATCCCAAAAATCAGAGGATGGCATGCCAGGCAGAACACATCACAATTCTGAGCTGTATAAACAGAGACAAGTTAAAGAGCATCTAATCTTTAAATTCCCTAAATTAGTTACACTAAATCCTATACTAGTTAAACTGTTACAGTAAATCCTTAAAATAAATATTATTTAGTAAAGGCCATGGCAACTTGTGCCGTATTTGTAAACCCCTGGCCACCTGAAACAGGATCAAATTCATTTAGTATTCTTGAACGCCTGCTCCAAAAAGTAAACTTTGTATTGCGCATACACGAGGAATATATTCACCTGAAGGGCTATTCATAAACAAACTTGTAGGCACCTATGGCAGTGACCACCCCCAAATTCATTTTTCATCTTTACAGTTAACAAATACTTCTGATTACTCAATACATATGTACATATGGATGCAAAATTATATATTGATTAGTTTAGCTTTTAGCATAACATATGAATCTACTGAATTTCTCCAGAGTAACAGATAACATTTTTTAAAAATTATACCAATAGACCATTAGCATTACGAGTGAATTTATTTTCCCCAGCAGTGCTAAAGATATGCAAAATTTTCATTTTTCAGAGTTGCATAGTAAATGATTAACACCAGCTCTGCTCATTATCTTGCTTAACAAAACTTCTCTAAAAACAAATAAATCAAAAATGCATCTAGCATTCCTGAATAAATAAATTACAGACCTGTTCAGTGGCAGCAATGATATTTTAAAAAGCTTGTGCAAGCTCATTGTACAATTTTATTACAAAACTGCAATTTATAATAGAACTGTCCAGTTTTAAAAAATTTTTCTACCCAGTTTTATTCAAAGAAGTAGCTTTTGTGATCCAGGAATTTCTAAAAAGCTACGTATCTGGAAACATCAACCCCATATTCAGTGTGTTAAAACATACATATAATGATATGAGGAGAAACCTTACTGCCTGTTTTACAATGGGATTTGTAAGGAGAACTGCAGTTAAAATGAAAGAATTACTATCTACTACAAGATTCCCATCACTCTGTATGCATACTTTATATTTTGTATTAGAAATATTTCTTGTCTCAGTCTTTAGAATTATTTTTCTTTCATTAAATGTGAACACCGAAGTCAGTCTGGAAGTAAAACACCCTGCATTTCCTATTCTTGCTGGAAAAAATACTGAAACAAGGAATGTCCAGTTTTAAAGATTCAGCGAATGACCTTAGACCCCACGTTCAAAGGAAAAACTTATTGTAAAATACCTGTATTTATGGGGTAAATTTTTTTGTTGTCCTTGCCAACAAAACTGTAGTTTAGGGTCAAAATAGCCATTGCTGAGAGAAATGCACACACAACAGAAAGAATCTCCTCCTCAAAAGCAAGTACTGAAAATATCATCTGTTCCCTCTGCAGAACAAAGAGCAGAATGAAACACAATCCGCAATGCAACCATAATAAAATGAAACTGTTATCTGTTGCTAGTTCCCTACCAGCCCACAGATTTTTCTTGGTGTTAAAAAACAGCATGTAAATTAAGGTGACTGAAACATGCTTTCAGCGAGCAGAGTAATATGGTAGCTATTCATCACCTGAAGTCATAAAACACTAGGTCTTGTCCTTAGCATATTCTAATGAAGCCTATCATGCAAATGAGAGTGACCTTTTCCGTGCATTCTGCAAGTTCACATTTATGTGAGGAGTATATATAGTTTGCCAATACAAACTAGCCAAAGACTGCGTAATTACTGTAATCAATTAGTAGTTAGTGTCGCTCTGCTCATTTGTGGCTAATGTCAGCTAAACCATTTTTGAGAAAACCACCCTGACAAGCTCTTTCTGTTGTTTTTGTTGCTGCTGTTATTCTGCAACAAGAAAACAAGATACAAGTCAAACTTCTCAAGATGGAAGCATGGTAGCATTTTTCTAAAATGCTATCTCTTAGGGTGAAAAATGAAAATCATACCCACTCCTGTGATGGGCAGCGATTCCCCAGTAAAGTTACATATCCTTAAAATGACATTGAAGTTTTCCACCTGTAAAATGAAACATTAATATTTAAATATTTAAATGAAGGACACTCTCCCATGAGGCAGTTCAAACCAAGTAAGGAAGACTTGGTAGAACTTAGGCACTCTTTTCAATGGATGAGTAAACAGGCCATACCCTCTGCTCAGCTACAGTCTATTTTGTAGACAGTTATGGATAGGAAACATTACTGGAGCTAGTAATTAAAGTAAAAACTAATACTGTCTCAGAAATGGGGAATTTTGCACAGGAAAATCATTTATCATGCCTGCAGTTCTCCAAAACTGAAATGAATTATCTTCTTACTTAGCACATGTCTATTTTATCCTACAATAGCTTCCAAACTGAAACAAGGCCCACTTGTTTTTCATAGCAAAATCGAGCAGACTTTAAGGAAAGTTATGTCATTATTTCAAATTAACTGCCTATATAGCATCTGATAAGAAAACAGAACTTTAAGACAGAGAAGAATACACAGATCACAGGTTTGTGTTCTCATTATTCTCACACCCTTTATAGAAGGCACATCCAAGAGATTTAAGAACTCAAAATCAACTCTGTGCACGTTAAAAATAAAACCATATTTGTGTCATACGAAATCAAAGAAAACAAAAATAATGCTGTTCCCAGATTTACAATTATGCTGAGATATTTAATTTTTTTTTTTGCTAAGAAATTACATTATTAATGCAACTACTGTTAAGTGTACACAAACACATGCACTTCATATATACTGTGCAGTAAAACAGCTTCTAACATCTTGCTATTTTTTGAGGTTTTATGAATGTTAGTCAATTGACTTTTTCAGTCAGCAGAGAACTGCAAGTTTCAAATGGGTATATTACAGGGATAAGAAAACATTGCCTTTTCTGATGAGGGAGTGAAGATGAGTTTTGGGGGCTTTGCATGTGCATATCACACAGCCAATGCTGTGAGGATTTCTATTTTACAAAATACTCAGCAATAAAGCAGTCACAATGCACGTAACATTTCACCAAGTAAAGCATCACACAGAGAGAACCATTTATTTTAAAGAATTACTATCAAACTCTAACATTATTAACACTTAAGACTAAAGAAAAATGTCAAAGGACTACTCATGTATATAAAGACACAGCAATAAAAATACTTGTGTGTGGCACGCTAACATAAAGGGAACTGAATTGAAACAATAGAAGTCAAAACTAAGAGGTGAATGCTGAAATCTTTCCTTTTCTTCATCCAGATTACAAGAATATTCTTTAAGTAGAAAATTAGTGCATTTTAACTGTAAAGGTAAAAATAGACCTTCCCCCCCGCTGCCCCCCTCTTGCCATCCCACCAAGATCTCAGGAACTTTAGTGGATGGTGCCGGGATAGTGAGGATGGCAAAGGCAGCCTGGCAGGTGGAAGGGCAGAGCCTGGGAGGTGTGTGACACCTGGGGTAGTTTACACCCAGCACAGATCTGAGAAGAAGGTACAACCCCCTCTTGATGCCTCTGCCTGTTCTCCTTGGGTAGCTCGTTCCTGCTGTACATGGTACAGTCAAGAAAGAACATTTACACTGACAGGCACTAATGCCAGGGCTGCAGCGTGGGGCAGACAGGGGGCTGGTTACAGCACTACACCTTTTCCAACTCTTTCCCTCACTTGCCACCTGTTTGTGGGTAAATCATTCTGGACCCAATTCTGAGAACAGTGAAAACAGTGACATTCCCTACATTTTCACTAGAGATAAGACTACAGTGGACTCTTCTGGTTTATTCAGCCATAAAATGAGAATACTACTTAAGTGCAGCATCAGAAAACTTTTATTTGGCCTTGTTCTTAAAAATGCTTAGAGATATTGCAAGGGATAAAAAATATTAAAAATATATATATCTGTTCAGAAAGAAAGTGGCATTACTCACAGCTAAGCTTGTGTCCCATTAAGTAAAGAGGGTGGTTCAGGAATGCGTTTGGGAAGATTCCTAGGTAATGCAGACCTTTGAGATAAAAGTGCAAAGCAAAAAACTAAATATAATAAAAGTCAGGTATTTGTTTCCATGGTGATTGGGGGAGGGGGGGGCCGGGGAAGCAATCAAGTCACAATAAGTAGAGTGACTTTGAAGATTTATTGGTTTACTCCTGCATGCTGCTGGAGCCAGGCACCTCGTGCAGCGTCAAGCACGTCCGAGGTGTCAATCCTGACACGGCGCCCAGCAGCGGGAAGATCGCTCTTTTCATTCTTGTCAGAGCGCGCCGCAACGGGGGCATCTGACAGTTACTGAGAGGGACGACAGGGAAGACGGGGAGCGGAGAGCAGGCACGGCAAGCAGTGCACCCGGAGAGCCTCGGGCTACGCGGCAGCGGTGAGGAAGGCCTTGTGGAGCCGTCACCTGACCGGCACCCACGAAAAGGCGAGCAGGAGATGCTTCAGAAAGCAGGAGACTCGCCGATCACTGCTGATCCACCCCGGGATGATGCCTTTATGATAAACACTCACGACAACTTGCGACCAAAGTGCTGTTACAACACTAATTGTCCATGAAAGCTGACCTGCAGCAAAGCAGCAGAGTTCAGTTTCGATAGGCCTGGCTCAAGAGTACGACCATGATTGGGGATGACAGGAGACATCCACGCATCAAAAATCTCCAAGAACGGCTGACGTGACTTTGCACACTGTAAAAAAGCACTGGAAATCCTAGACGCCTGGCTCTTTGTCAGGAAGGCAGAAAGGACCGCGGGGGTGGCATTTTTACGAGCATCTTTGCAAACTACCATAAGCTTTGCATGGCCTCGAAAAGCATGGATGGATCTTTTTTTCCTCCATGCCCATTTTGTTCTTATTACTATGTCTTTAACCAAGCATAAATCCCATGTGGTTAATGATGGAAGACCATACTGTCCCAGCCAAAGAGATGTTCCTCCTTAAATTTCAAGATATTTTCTGAATTTGATTCAAAGGAACAATTTTCTCCCCATTTTGTTTTAACTCAGCAAGTGCCAGAACTTGCAACCTTCTAGTGTAAACCCCTTGCAGAAATGCTGGAAGTGTGTCAAGGCAAGCAGGAAGCATTTTTACTCTTACTCTCTGCTGTGAATATTTGTTTCAGATACCCTTGATAAAAGGATTATAAAATAAAAAGTAAGGAAAGCAATGGTGCAGATATGACCGTGCAGTTGAGAAAGATTAAGTATCTATTTTTTAGATATGAAAATAACTACATGGAAAGAAAATAAAACTCTTAAATTTTTAATCATAAGCAACATAGAGTGATTTACTATTGCCATGATGTCTCAGATTTTTGAACACTTCGCTTGAAAGGAAATCTTCATCTTTATTATATTTTGTAATTTATTATTACTTCAGCATTTCAGGCTTTTTTAATAAGCTTATAACATACATGAGGCACCTTAAAATTAAAAATCACACTTTAAAATCACATTTTGTGATATTAAACAACCTTTCTTATTATATCCTGTTAAAAATGGCGTGGCCCAAAATCAATTTTTTAATTGATAATTTTTAGCAGTTCAACTTTTGAAAGTCTAAGAGGAGAATAAAGTGCATGTAAAAAAATAAATCGTGAATCTTATTTGATAGCCATAATTTTGGATCGAATTAACAATTAACCTTTTTTAACTTTTGAAATAGTTCAATGTTTAGACTGACCTAAATATAAAGTTTAAAATTAAATTAATTAAAAATTGAATTGGTTTAATTATTCAAAACACTTCAAAACTACCCATTTTAAATATTGAACAGATTGAAAATGTTAAGATACAATGTCAAAAAAATTAGAAATGTGACCCAACGATAACAAAAACATGTATGGAGAAGTTCAATAGGTGGGAGGGGTTAGGTGTTTTTTGTTTGGTTTCTTCTTTTTTTTTTAAGGAATAATGCACAATAAACTCCTGAAATTGTATAGAGATTGATGGGACCAACAAATAAGACAATAAAAGACCATTAAAACAGAGGAAACCAAATTGAACAGGTTATTTTTGGAGATAGCACAAGATTATAAATTAAGACTTTATCACCCAGCCCTTCCCTCAAATTTCTCCAATCTGGTTATTTCTTAAATACTTCCCTCTTTAAGCAAACACAAACACTCACCCTCACACCCTCATGTAAGACATTCCCCACAAGGCAGCCTTAGGCATCGGCATTAAACACACATCCAGGTGGATCAGCAGGCAGGAAGAGGCAGGGCATTCGGGTTATTAGTTAGGATGGCAGGTGGCACACGTCATTCAGACACAGCGGGGTTACTGAGTCATAACAGAAGGAAAGGTGAAAATCATGTTTTTATTTACCTACACTCCTTTGCAAAAGGAAAAGCAAGTTTCATACTTTCCCATACATTTAAGATTTTTTTTTTTTAAGCCTGTAAATCTACTGTGTTATGGGCGCAAGGCTACCATGCCATTTGTACTGCACCTAATGTAAAGGCCTCAGCTTAACTGATATGTTGGTATTGCTACAAATAAAATGCTGTACTACTGATAATTTACTAACATATACACAATATTGAAATAGTTTTATGTACCTTGTTATACATTCTTGATTTACAAAAAGCTGCTCACTTTCAAACAATTATTATTATTATAGAAACGCAAGAATCTTGACACAAACAGTTTAAAATAGAAACTTATTTTAACTATACAACCTTACTAAACACAAAATAATCTACAGGGACACATAAAAGCTTATATACATTTTTCTATTTTTTCCCCTATTAATAGCATTCTTCAGCATTCATTTAGCTTAGCAATTTTTTCCAGAACTGATAAAATACCTGATAGCATATACCATTGTTTCCAAAGAACACTTTGTACAAGGAGTAACAAGAGAAATATAACCTCTGCTTAGCACTTTTTCTACAAGTTAAAAAGGTCTACCTGTAATCCAGGCTGAGTTTATACACCATTAAGAGACCAAAGAAAGAAATAGTTTACAAGAATATATGCTCAAGAAGAAAATAAGAAGGGAAAAGAAAAAAGAAAAAAAAATAAAATCCGTTAAGTGCAACACCAAAACCAGAGCTTGATCATGAAAATGAATGAGGACACATCACCAACTAAAATGAAGGTGACTAAACTTGCTGCATCTCAGAATTGACATGAGATTAAAAAAGTATAAAATTGAAACCACCTCTTTCTAGAAGTTCTGCTCTTTCAAGGAGATGTAGAAGACAACATGACAACTATTTCTTCTTTTCAAGCAGAAAAAAAATAGGCATTTCCAAGTGTCAGAATAGGCTGGGAATAATTAATTTGTTAACCTGCCTAATTTATAAGAGAGATAGAAAACTTGGCCATTTCAATATAAATTTATAATATAAATACACATATATATATACACATGTACAGGCAATGCACAGCATTCAAATGAGTGGAGCCATTACATAGAGACAGTGGTGAAAATACCTAGAGGCACATACATGCCCTGCTTCCTAAAAATACACACCTCTTTAATGGGGACAGAATGCTGCTTTACAGTAGGGACGACAAATCTATACTTACTGTTCACCAGATACCAGGATTTTAAAGACTGGATCATAGAATGGGTAATGTTGGAAGGGACCACAGTGGGTCATCTGCTTCAACCTCCCTGCTCAAGCAGGGTTGTGTTTTCCTTCTTTTTACGACACTCCTACATGGACACTATCCTACCAGGAACACCACATCGTACAGCTCCAATACTCTTAACACCTGCCATTTTCAACAACCACCATAAAGAAAGTACCAGAAGTCTGGTTTAAAAGTATCCTTAATTGTAAAGCAGTTACAAATGCTTAATATCATCGTTTATTCATGGGGATACAGCCTTTCAAATCCATGATCCCCATTGATAATTCTAACAAATGCTCAGTCCATAAATATTTAATGGCCACTTGTGGGTGTTTTATGATGCTGTCTTTGAAGTTGACCTATTCGCAGGTTTATTAATTGGAATGGGTTTATTTTATCCTAAATCAGATATGCAATTTTACAATATTTGAGCTATGCATAGAGGAAATCAGATCATTCTGTCTCACACAAACAAGGAAAACACATCTCTCACAGAAAGAGCACAAATCAAGTTAACGAGGGACAGTTTATTTTGTATGATTTCTCAGGGCTTTCAAACAGAAGACTGTTTGACAGATGCCTCCATCCTTAAACAAGCCAACAGCAGTTTAATTGTAACTCAGTGGTTGTTCCCATTCCTGTGTGCCTAACAAGCTCCCTCCCTCCTCTTAGCATGGGTTTTACCTTGCTGGCCTGAAGTTAAACTCACTGTTGGCTCTAAATTCCTCCTGCCCTTAAGACTACTTACCACTACAGTGCATGCAACTCAAGTGTCTTGCTTAGACATGAGATCTTGAAAAAAGAATATAAATTTGAAATACACAGCACAACTGAGGATTATGACATAATCTATGGAATCCAAAATCCTCCACTTTCTGTACTGGATCAGTCCCTGTCTGGTCTTTACAGCCTCACCAACCATGACAACATGATCACATTTCTTATTACAGCAGCAGCAGCTTTCACCTCTTTCCCAAAGATCCAGCAGTGCTGTAGTGCTGCAACCCCACCAATTTAGTGGACTAAGCCTTTTTACTATACTTGAAGGCATATTCTGTCTCTGCAAGGCCTTCAGCTGAGCATTTTTGGCAGTTGATTCCTTATACATTCACTGTTAAAACAACAGAAATATTGACTGTGCCAACAAAAAATGCTATGGAGAACACGCACAAAAATTGATCAGTTGCTATTAGAACCTACTACTCTGTGATGACATATCACACACCTACTGTGCAAAAACAAACCAAAAAGGGCATTAAATGACATTATTAAGGTTGTAAAATCAAGCACTTAGTACTTAGGAAACTCCAACAAGTACAATTACCTTTAAAATCACAACCCATTGCACTGTCCATATGCACCTTGCTCAATAGCTACAAAACTTATAGTATATTTCAGACTTACTTTCAGTTTTAATGAGGAATCCAATTATTTCAACTTAAAAATATTCAAAAATAAGGCTGCATAAAACAGACACCCACATCTCAATTTAAATCAGGTATCAAAATCCAGAAAATTTAATTCCAAACTAAATAAAACAAAAGAAGAATATTTTAATAGGAATTGTCACAGCACTTAAAAACAGGCAGGCCAGGTACGTTTAACTATAACACACACTTTATCATATTATATATACATACCAGATCATAAAGAATAGTGGCGACATCTATCAAAAAGAAAGGAACAATTTCTACAGCTACAGGGCTGCAATCTAAAAATTCAGAGTTTACTATATTCCAGTCTTTCTCAGAACATAAATTCAGTGAGGTAGAAACTTGCCCAGGTATATCTGTGCAACAGCAATCAGAACAAAAATCTTTTATTTCGATGCATCCGAACACTTCTTTTATTCATATATTGCACAGCATTAAAGTATCATGTCATTCTAGTTTAATATTGTCATTTCCTTCATTTGTGAGGCAAAGAAATTAAAACATCCAATCCTGTACTGGATTTACCCAGAATTAGTTCTCAATTTTGCATGAAGCCTTATACACCTTCACATCCCTCCTACACTGAACGTTAAGGTGGAGTTGCTCTTAGTGCTTCATTAACGAGTGGATGCCCTCAGCCCGCACACCACAACTATCAGCCCACAAGGCCGTCCTTCCTAATGAAACACCACTGTACCAGACACCACTGTCATGTGCAAAATGGACAAGACAGTTGGCATTTTGCACTATCCTCTATTATTATCATTCATCTACAGAATTTCTTGATTAAAAAGCAGTATAGGTGAACGGCTAGGCTGTGTTTCGAGCATTGTCATCTTCTCTGGATATAACTGGAATTAGCTTTCTGTGAGCAGTACGTTAAAGTCATACCTACAGTCAAATAGGGTTTTTCACCATTCTTAGCTATTGGAGTTTAAGTACACAAGAGCCAATCATTCGTGTGCTTTGGCAGCAGTCCAGGGCACTAATTTGTAAGGGCTTTAACCTGTTATATGGGCACAGGTTAATCTTGGAACCTAATTTGTCTGTCTGTTAAATGCAAACTCCTTTTGGCAGAGGCTGTGCCTTCTTGCCTTTGAGAGTAGTTTCTCTAACACAGGTGTAACCACACCAAACAAAACTGATAACCTAAAGCACTAAGACAGAACAGACCATCAGCTGAGCCAAGACAAAGAGCTTACACCTTCCAAGTCACCTTTGCTGAAGCTGAACTAATTTAATAAACTTATACAAAATCTTCCCTTATTCATATCTACATTCTACATGACAAAAACATATACTATCATTAATTCACTCAGATAACTTTAGTCAATGACAGAGAAATGTTCATAATAAGCACAAATGTGGGCATATTTGAGATAGAACTACATTTGCTTATTGGAGCCCAGAAGACTGTGTTACCAATAATTTTAAACCTACCGAGGTAATCCTGAAAGCTGAAGATTCCTTTAAAAAGCTGTTTAAACACTAAAAAGAGATGTTAAACACAAGGTATGTTCCATAAGCAGTATTTATTTTTCCCTCATTTATCAAATGAAAAATAAAACAATTTAGCCTTCTACTCTTTTTCATCAGTAGTGAATATTCTAAGAGGGAAAGCCTCAAATCACCAAAGTGAGTGGGGCCATTGCCAAGTTGGCAATTAAGTAACTCAAGACTGGGACATCTTTACCCAATGACAGGACTATCTTTATACTGGGGTATTAAACTTCATGGCATGTTTGCTAACTTCATTAAATGCTTTAAAAATACCATCATATCTTTCTCTCCCCTATTTACTTATACCAGTACTAATAAAACAAAATATTTCAAATATTATTATTCTTCCAGAGCCACACATTTCAGGTAGCTTGTAAGCAATGTGGCAGAAGAAAAAATGCAAGACATCTATCAGCGCTATTTAGCACATGGTTTTCACTCTTTGAACTTTGTGACTTCTTTGATTTTCTTTCCTCATTATGGTCACATTCTCCTAAGCTGATATATTCTGTGTGCAGTACAGTAATTCTCCTTTTATATACAACACTGAAAACCTTGGAATTATGCCATTTTCATTTGTGCAGGAGATGCAGAGGCAGCTGCTGTCTTTAATGTATATTTTCTCTTGGACAGTGGAAGTTTTTGAAAACAGAAAATGAAAAGTAAAAGACTTATAGTAAACATTTTACTTCTCTATAACGATATAAAAAGGCCATACTTGCAATATTCTTGTCTTTTCAAAGTTAAATTATGAGGCCCATTACACCTACTCAACAACACGTGCTCTCAAGGAGGTAAGTTCCTAGGCAAGAAAATGATGCAAGCCTCCATGTGTTTAGCCAAAACATATTGGACTTAAAAGAAATAAATAAACTAGAGTCAGAAGGAAATAAAATGCGTGCCCTAAACGTATTCTTTTTTGGTCTTATCTTCATAGCAGCTGGCACTCATGTTACAAAGGGAGGACAGAGCAGGTTTTCAAAAGTCTCTCTGCAAACCCACTAGATAGGCAGAGCTTATTTTGCAAGTCACCTAATTAAACTATAGCTCTAAGTAGATAATGGTGCTGTTAAGGGATGATACCTGTCAGAAAATCACATACACTGATGGACTTTGCAAGGCTGCTTATGCTTCACTCTTCCTGAAATGCAGAAAGAAAATACAGGAGACAGCACTATCTTCCAACAGCTAAGTTTTGTGCAACCAAAGAGAGATGTCAGTTCAGTTAATTGTGCAGAAGAGTCTGTCTTCCCTCTGCTTTCATGCCCATGAATAACAGAGCAGTTAACAATATTGACATTTAAACCATCATCACTGGGCATCTGAATTAACACCTCACAGAGATGAACAGACAAGTTCACACCTTTCAAATCTACTGGGCTAAAGACACTTCTGTAGACATGCCTGTATCAGTTACACTTGGTTAATACTTCTGAAGCACCATAAAAGTTAACAATTTATTTTTCCTTAATAAAACCTATGTCAGTGAAGAAGAAAAAAAAGTTGAAAACATACACTGTAGTATTACATAGCAATATTGCTCAAGTTCAGATTAGCACAAAATTGGTTCCTTCCACCACAGGAAAACTTTTTTGTTCCTTTTTATGAGATTTTCTCTGGGGTCTTTATCAGTTGTTGCTCCATATGACTATGGACAAACAGTTCCTTTTCAAATAGAAACAACTCTAAGCAGCACTTTATACAATAGCTAATGAATAATTTAGAAACTGGGGAACAATCTTCTTCCAGGAGCTGCTTCCTCCATGGCTTTATCAAACCTCACCCAAACATTCAAGCAGCTATTACATGATTGTATGGTGCTTAGCTAACAAATCCACCTTAAAAATATATCCTCATAGTAATAATCAGAAAAAGCAAATCTATTGGATGGCAGTAAAACGTTGTGGTCATGAGAATACGCTTATGCAATTCTGGGTAGGTCTGCATCCCACAGTGCAGTGCTTTGCCTTCAGTAAATCCAATTTGTAAATCCAGAGCAGAGGTTGTTGCTGGAAGCAATGCAAGTACATTGTAGAGGTATTATACTAGAGAAACTAGCTATATGGAAGAGCAAGGGATATTAGGCATGGTGGAACATCAAGGAACAGAGTTAGTGGACGTTTCTCCACACAGCACTGCGTGAAATGAACACAGCCTGAAAGACAGGAATGAACAAAGCATATAGTGCTAAACTTTTGCAATTTAAATAAAATACTTTTTCTGACACCTTTTTTTGTTTCTTTTGGAGCAACAATTTTTTCCTAAAGACTTTTAATCTATCTCAAGCTGAGTGCCTAAACCCACAATGCAAGGAAAACAGGTTTGCACATTACAGCCAAGTCTTCCAAGCCTATGAGGGTTACCCAGCCACAGCAATACCACCTCTTCCTCCTCACAGCACTGTCTGTACCACAACACTCTTTGGTATTCATGGCATTTTAGATTTTCAACTATGCTAGGATAGCTAGCTCTTCTTCCCCTCTCTTAATTAATTCTGACTCTTCACCTGTTTTCCATTTCATATTCCCAGAGACATAAACTGTAAAAAATTAGCTCTTATTTGTATCTAATAACATTTTCAGTTGAGGAGCTTATATTGGAGTCATACTTGCTTGAGAGATACTGAATCCCCTTGAGACTGTCTGCCACAGATATTATCCCTTTTAATTTCCAATTCTTTTTATCACAAACCTTTCTCTACGCTACAGGACTGTGGAGATTACACAATAGGTGCTCTAAATAGAAATGCTCCAAGATTCTTAAATCTCCATCTCCATCTCAAATTGCTACTTAAAAGCCAGTCAACTTCGAAGAGTTTTTGTAACAGAGAAGGTCTCGATGAAGTGAGTATTTCCAGTTTGAATTACCTAGCCCTTTAAATTCTGTGTACCATCCATTTCTACGCATAATGCTGACTGAGAACTACAGTCTCTGCTCCTATCATTTTTTTCTCCACCATTTTAAGTGGGGTCATCTCCCTTATCACCAGGGAATCAATGCCAGGTTACTGTGCCATCAATTTAATTGAGGGGAGGGCTGCTTAAAGCATCTCACATTTCCCATTGAATGTAATGGGATTCTGCCTCTTCCTGACCTGTGGTGGTGAAGGGACCTTCCCCAGGTGAAGGCTACACTGCAGCCCAGCTGCTCCTACCTCAAATACCACTGCCCCCCCCACCACCCCCCCCCCCCCCCCCCCCCCCCCCNTCACTCCCACACACCAGGGGTCTCCGTTAATCCTCCCTGGCAAAGGCAGCTGGCAAGACAGGGGCTTCCAAGACAAACACTGCCTCCCCTATTCAGACATTTAAATAGCATTTGGTAATTTTACCAGGCACGTGCTCTCCAGGGCACTACATGCATTTAAGAAAAGCTACTACAGGAGAAAAGGAAGGAAAGAGCACCTCGCTTTCTAGAGAGAGCAAACGTGAATAATTAGTCATTAGTGCTAGGATTTGCTTGTTTTTTAAATGCATGGTAAACAGATACCTTTTGCTCAGCAATCTTGATGACTGCCACCCTTAATGAGGTTTTGGAAGTAGGTTATGACTTGACTGGGAAAGAGTATGAAAGAACTTTCCCTCCCTTGTCCCTTGCTGGGTGTCAGAGTTTTGGAAATTGCAGAGAAAGCTGTGTATTGCTGCAGTGTCCTTTGTGGCAGCAGCAGAAACCACTAAGTGCTTTTGAAGAAGAAGTGAGAGCATCAGAACAGAAATATAATGGGTTTATTTGCATTACTAGGATTCTCTGGAATGTTAGGGTTTTGTGGTCATTTTCCTTTTTTTTTTTTTTTATCCCTTTCCTTCAATATATCCAAGAGATATTGGTAAAAAAAAATACTATCATTATCAGTACCCTATGCAATTACATATATACAAATATATATAGTGTGTGCATATATATATGTCTTATGAACATGACACAACTCTCACACAAGATAGCAAAAGAAAGGAAAAGATTCTTTTTCTAGTATGGAAACAGATATTTGCAAAGAAAACACACAGAGAAAGATCTATACAGTATTTTTGATACCTAATATGACTTAAATAACTTCTATCACAACCAATCTTCTCTCTTCAATGACAAAACACAAGCTAAATTCAAAAAGCACACTTCAAAACATTGCCTGCTAGCCCCTGAGAATTGAACACAGATAATCTTTCTTTCAGGTGCGGCACATTATCTGATCAACACTACACAAACTGATTTCCATAAGAAATTCTAGCCTAATCATGCAACCTTCGTGCTAATTTAAAAAATAGTCCTTGATTTTGAAATAAAGTTGAAAGTATAGTGTCAGAACAAAGTGAAAGAGTTATCATTAGCCTTCAAATGTGACAAATAAGAAAGACACAAACAAGTGTCAGGATAATTAAAAAGGCATTGTTCACTTTTTAGAAGAAAAAAAAATGAATTGCACGAGAAATATTAAGCTAACAAAGAAAAGCAAATATGAGTAGAAAAAATGACAGTTATCTGCAAAATTCATAAATGTGTCTTTTGTATAACTGTAATGATCATATTTTATGCTGTCATTTTACATTTAATTGCTCACCCTGATACTTTACTTCATAGAAGCCATCAGTACCCCACAGAGCCAGATGCTGAATTGCAAAAAAACATACTGTGACCACAGACTTATAGGAAAGTAACTTTGCTGAGCTGTGGTGTATGACAAGTTAATTTTTGCAATTATACTTTTTCCAAGAATAAATGAAACTGCAGGTCATTACTATTCTATATCATTAAAAAGAAGCAGAAAATGTTCTTGATCATAAAGGCCTCAAACTCATTTTATCATTACTTTGACATATAAAAGCAACTTTACAAGCCGCTTTTTCTCAATGTGACCTAATGAAATAAGCATCACCTCAGCTGAAATAGGTAAACATCTTGATACATTACGAAGCACACAAGTACAGAATATTGTTATTATTACACAGAGCTAACCATCATATGTCTAGCAGGACAGAAATGCTGTATGGGCCCTGCTTACCCACAGCTGATAGCTCTGCTGTATTACACTGCACGTCAAAGCACTGAAGGGACACGGATGCTCAGTTGTCATGAAGACCAAAATTGTCCCCTGTTCATTTCTCTTCCCATGAGATGTTAAATGTTAGAAATGTTTTTAAAAACAATTAAGCATGAGTAATGTCCATCACTGTCAAATTGACTGTGCAATCAAACAGCAAGTGAGCAGGTATCATTATGAAACATGTAATGTCTGCTTTCTGTATCTGTGCTTACGTTATCTGAAGAAAGAATTACTAAGAAATCAAAAGTTAGGATGTTCTTTACATTTCAAAATATTTACTGTACATGGAGAAATCAGAAATTTTCAGAGCATTCTTTCTCATAAAATGCCTTTTCATTTTCTGCACAATTGCTTTACTTTCCCATCACCAATGCAAACTATAACACTCACATGAGGAGAAGAAGAGATTCTGCTTTACAGATGAATATATTTATTAAGACAAAAGAATGAGAAGAAAATGTTTCAATTGTCATTGCATCTGTTTGCAATAAACGTCAAAAGCCTTTTAAAAAATTGACTACAGCGCTGACAAAAGACATCAGGTTGACAGGCAAAGAGCTGGAAATCCTCAGTTCACCCACTGAAGAAATAAATATAGGGAACATCAAGCCAAAAAACACCCCAATTTTTGAAAATCTTCTCTGCCAACCCATCCAATCCTTAATACTGAGTGAGCCAAGTATATCATTTGTTAGTACATGCTTTATGATATCTCCTAAATTAGGAGTGGTTAGTTACTTTAGTTTTCTCTTCTTAGAATGAGAGAGCAGAGACAAATAGACAGGCAATGGAAGAAACAGTCCAATACATCCTATGACTGAGATTTTCAAATTCGTGGAATTAACTAGAAACAAAACCAAATAGATTTCTTAAAACAGCCTGCATGTTAACTTAGTACTCTATTCTCATCCAAGTCCTAGTGCTTCCCTTCTGAACAAGATCCTTAACTATTCTGAAATTATTTATACAAGTTAAGAATTTGATAATTTGGAATATCTCCTTGTATGGCAGTCATGGATCTCTACACACAAAATTTCCTCTGTTCATATACAGGTTCTGCAACAGCAGGTTCATAGTATTTTCATAAACACACAACAAGCATCTCAATACCTTTGCTATCAAAAAAGACAATGGACATAGTTGTTTTTTATCTTTTTCTCTTACTTAGAATTCTAAGAATTTATTGCTTCAAGGAAATGTTTTTGCCCAGTAAAAGAAATTAGAATTACAGAGAAAAAGAAGTATGGTTTGAACTGCATACCATTGCATACAAGTCTTCTCTAGAAATGAAACACTATCCAATTAATTCTGTGTAGCTACAAAATAGGAGGTTATCCGTAGGTAGACAGGGTACCAAGAAGCTTTTAAAATCTCCAGCACCACAATTTTAATCTCAGTGCATCCTATTTGCAAACAAATCATTGCTAAGGAGATAAAACTTTACTATTGTGAATAATAGAATAATATTAAAATATATTCATAGTACTTAGTAAAGAATATGCATCTTGTCCTGGACTACCAATTACTTTGCTTAAAATTTATATATGCAGCATAGAACGTCTTTTTCCAAATTTTCCTTTGTTCAACAGAGTTTTAAAGTCATGCCTACTTACAGGACAAGGATTAATTAGCTTTCCTTTCCCTAAAGTAGAGAAAAACTAGAAAACAGAGACTAGCTTATTTTTAATCTAACAATCTCTATCAGTACTCCTGCTACAATGAAGATGACAAATCACAATTATATTTAAAAACCAAAACACAATGAGAAAGCAGAAGTCTGCAGCTCACTAACCACCAGCAGCTCAGCACCTGTGTAACGCAGTAACAATGAAAGGCAACATGTGTTCCCTTTCTGTTAGGAAGGCAGCATTTAGGACAATGGTAAAAACCTGAAGCAGTTGTTGTGAGGTTACTTATGTAAGCAAAGATATGGTAAAATAATCCTGTTTATGTGGGCAAACCTTTGTAAACTTGTCAGAGTTAGCAGAGCTCAATACAGAGCCGTGGGATTACCTATGCAGAACAGTTCACAGAATCAGGGCACACATGAAGGACTAAAACCTACCTACTATGTCTCCCCCTCTTTCACTGTCAGCTTTCATCTGTATTCATCATTTTCAACATAAAACTGCTTTTCATACCTCACAATATATATACATTTTATTATATGCATGACTAGAAGAAAAAAAAAAGTGTTACCCTACAAGAGACTGCTTGGGCTTTTTTTCTGAACCCTTTCCAACTCCCTTTCACCTTCAAACCAAAGGCAACAATTTTTGACAACTAATGACCAAATTTGAAATAAAATACTGTTAAAGATCTTGTTCACAAAACAACATTAAAGCCACAGTACTGCAGTTTGATATATTATCAGAAACAAAATTTAAACATTTGTTAAAATATAATAATGTAGTGGTGTAAATACAAAGAAAAAGCAGATGCTCTTTAACTGTCAAATACGGATTTTTCATAACCGGTACACAATATACTGTCACAGGCACTTTGGTGCTACAGAAGTATTAGTACAGCTATTAACTATTTAATTCTTTAGCTGACACTGTGTTTTAGGATAGGGATTTGAATAATTTACCTTTACATTCTACTGTTTAAATTTTGCTGCTAGGAATTTGTGCAACAAAGTTGCAGAAAAAACACATGACGCTTGTTGATAGTGATATAAGACAGGATTATTATAAAAACCAATTATATCTTTTCATTCTCTTTTGCTTAATTAAAGCAAGAAGAATCACTATCTTTCTCAGCAGTAATCATGTGGAAGCTGTATAGCACAGATACAGTAATTAACTTAACCTTATCACTTAACTCTATTGGGTCATTGGAGTGAGGCACAGTATCAGTGCTCAGAATCAATGCTGTAACGCTAACATCTTCGAGCAGTTCAGAGATTGAATAATGCCATCTGTAAATGGACAGTCTTTGTTCCTGCTTAGCTATGCTGGATAAATGTTCCTGCTCATAACTTTAATATGGCATCTTAACCATTTAATCATTGTACATTAATACATTATCAATATTGTGAACATGTAAGTACAAAATTACTTGTCAAAGTAATCAGATATTACCGATTTTTGTGCATAAATACGCATGTGGGATTTTGTCTTAATTATATATTTTCATGAAAGAAGATATAGCCTAGATTTTTTTTTAATTTAAGAGAGATTGAAAAAAATTATCATTTCTAAACATAAACTTATTTTTCCTTCATCTAAAGCAGATTTTTTAAATGAAAAGGAATCTTCTGTATTTTTTTTCTTAAATAAACCAAGTGTGCAAAGTTTAGTGCATTTTGACTATACAGGGCATACTTGGGCATCTGGGGGATTTTCATAACTGAAGACTTGTGCTGTATCACAACAAATTAAGCGTAATTAAACACTCTGTTCAGTGTCTATTGTTAATTGCAGCAGCTAATTTGATGCTTAGTTAGTGTTATGTTCCGAACTATTTCCAGGCACGCAAAATTCTTCAGTTAAGACTGCTCGCTTATAGCTCTAAATTTATTTTTTTCACTCTCATTTGATAGATTTTAGCTCATTTATTACTTCTGTTAAACGATCAGAAATTCCCTTGCCAAGACAGTACTTTGAGGTCCTTCACTTTCACCAAGTCAGACACTAAATCATAGGGGACAATTATCAGCAAATGCTCTCCGACAGGCCCTAAGCCTGCTGAGGTAATGCAGCTGACAAACTTTGATGCGCCATGCCCGTGCACATTATGTTCACGTAGTGTGTACATCTGGGCACCCTTTATGGCGATGCAGCAAACAGCCAATCATTTATTCCACTCTAATTAGCACACATGTAAATCCTCACCAATCAAGCCACTCACAGGGTTACCGTTGTGGCAGCCATACAGCAAGCTGGCAGGACACGGGAAGAAAGTACAAGAAGCAACTATTGGGTTTGATTTGAACCTGCCGTCACGCCACGGCAGGTCCCCCCAGTCCTGACTGTAACCAGCTCTCCCCTTCACAACCCATCATCGAGCTCCACGCGAAAAAGGTCATCGGGCAGACTGCCGCCCGGCCAAGATGCTTTGATTCTTTGCAGGCTTTGGGAGCACACCTGAAGCGACACGCGGCTCCGATAGCTTACAGCGCAGGAGCTGTCGCAGGCAAAAGTCAGGCGTAGCTCTAAAGCATGCGGCACAGCATGGAGTACGCACTACCTCAAAGAAGCACTGTCCACCTCAATATTTTAGACCCTGTTATGTCGCCAGGAAACTATCTGCCAGGTGTCAGCATCCCTTTTCTTCCTCACAAGCCCAGGTGCCTCTGCGGTAACTCTTTTATTTTGAAACAAATAGCAAACGCCTTCAAAAGGACAGATTCAGGCATTCAGAAAATCTACTGACACTAGTTTATATTATGCAACTCCAAAGAATACAGTGTGCTCTGAAATACCTAAAGTGGTTAGCTCCCATTTCCTAAAATTGAATCAAGTCAGAATGTAACACCCTACAGTGCTATTCATTACTAAATTAGAAAATGCTCTATTTCAAAAAGGCTTTACAATGTGCACACATATTGTCAAGGATACAACAGTTAACTTAATAAAAGTACTCCTCAAAACAGAGAGTACTTCTTTTTAGAACAATCATGCTTTCAGTGCTTACTGCAAGAAAAAAAAAACAAGTAAAACTGCATTTAGCAGTAGGATCTAGTTACACTGATTTACATTTTTATTCAATGGACTTAAGGGATGGAAAGACACATCCACTAAATGCATTTCAAACTTTTTATACTTCTGCGTATTTCTACTTACCATTTATCTTTATCTACATCTAATGAAACATATTTATAAACTCATTTGTTATATTATACAAATTAATGAAGGAACTAGCTAAGAGAAATATGGTTCAGTTTTCAAACAACTTGTCAACAAAGTATCACTAGAAATAATTATTATTGTAAAATTATATGGACAACCAGAACAGAGGGACAGAAAAAAAGCCTAAATTGTGGTGGTCCTTCCCCAGATAAACTGAAGCAAAGACAGCAGGATAGAAAAATCTGCTCGAGAACTGTTATAGTCATATTTTTAATGAAGTTTTACAAACAAAAGAAAATTTTAAATATCTTCTCTCAGTAACCTAAAACTAGGAAAATAATGCAGTGAATACTGTATGCCTACCGAAAACCAACCAAGCAAGCATATTTATCTCAGCTTCCATGAATAGAAAAATATTGGGATGTGGTAAAAAGAAATTTCTTCCTGACATTATGGATGCTTTCACTGTTGATGCTGCCTCTCCAGTTACTCTCCCCTTGCTACTGAGGGGGAAAGCAGGTTGTAGCTCTCAGCCTGCATACAGGCAGTCAGGTAGGACAATCTCTGCCAGGTTAGCAAGAAATCACTGTCTATTTGAGCTTAAGGAGAGTCCTTTCAAGGAGAGGGGAAATCACGAGTCTTATGGCTTGTGAATCCACTCCTGGGATATCTGCAATTTACCTCCTGAAATTAGATGCTCTTACTCTGAATTTACTTCGAAGGCAATTGTAACATTTATGTTTGTGTGACAGTTGGATGCTCACAGCTTTGCCAAGACTGAGGTCAGGAAGGGTGGCCAGTGCAAAGCACTGTCCCAGGAGATTCCTGACCCACACAGGATGATGACCCAGGGTAGGACAGAACACAGTCCTCTTTCCAGATCTGGAGGTGACATAGTCTAGGGCCAAAAAAGCATCAAATACCAACCAAGCACTGCTCCTGCAGGGATCACACCCTCGTACGGAGGGCAAAGAAGGTTCTGGAGCTGCTGGGGGCGTCCAGCCATCACACGAAGCCCACCTGCCCCAGCAGCCACTAAAGCCCTGGCCAACACCAACCATTTTCAGGCTTTTAGCACACGGCTACAGGGGGCAGAGAGATCACTATGAATACTCCCCATTCCAGTAAGTGATCTTTTCAAAATTCTTACCTCAATACACACCTCTATCAGAAGGCTTCCAGTGAAAAATGGCAGGATATCGTTGACACCACAAACCCAAACACGGAAGCCTTCATGATTAAAGCCATGCCCACAGGCATGCAGGAGGCAGCACCCTCTCCCCTCGGGCTCTGCCAGACGACCCCTGGGTCACACCTCATTCCTGGGCAGCAGCACAGGGAGCAGGGCCCCCACTAAGCTCCAGTGGACAGAGATGCTCCCAGCACCAGGCTGGCTGTCCCAGTGCCAGCACAGCACAACCAGAAACCCCACGAGCCATGTTCAGATGGAGGCACCTACACTGCCCATAACACCAGCCTCCAGGAATGGGGTAAGGCAAAGGGGTGATCAACAGCTGAGTATCATGCTGCTCCCTACAGGAAGAAACATCGGCTGCTGCCTGCTGGGCCAGTTACTGGGTGAAGTCGCCACAAAGCAGGGTCTGTGCAGTCCAGAGCATCTGAGGGGAAGGTGGTAACTACAGCACATTCCTCCGAGCAAACAGAAGGCCATGGACACACAGACCACCTGTATCAGCTCCCTGGCAATTCTACACTGGTAGATGAAAAAATACATAACAATCTTATATTCTCCTTTTCAGATATGTCTATCTTTTTTTAAAATTTATGCTTGATGCAAGATAGGATTTTTTTCTCTCCCCGTTATCCCAGAATGAAAGAATATTGTCCACGTAACAATGCAATAATATTTTTAACATAAAAAGCTCACTAAGTGTCCCCTTTGATCTGTTAATAAAATAAATAGAGCAACACATTAAGTAATCTGATCTAATACTAAAAAATTTTCTATGCTTTTCAATCCTTTTTCTAGTTTATAGGCAGTTACGTTTTTCTTTCATTATGTGTCATTTAATTGGAAAATTAAAACATCTCAGTAGTTCCATTCTGCATTCTGAACTGCAGCTGCTTTACCTCTTCCAGCTATACAAAAAATGTTTGGAAGTTATACATAAGGAGTTTTTAAAAAGCTTTAACTACAAGATCCACTTATTTCACTTCATTACATACTAGTGGATGGTCTTCAGTTCTCTGACAGCATAGTAAGAAAACCAAAACAGTAGCTGCATCATCATCACCATCAGATTCCCCAAATCCTATAGCCACACCAGGAAAGGCAGCAATGCCCCTATGCCATCTGCATGTCACTTCAACTGTTCCGCTGTCAGCAAGTTGGCCAACCCACGACAGTAGTTGGGTCAACATGATTGCCCTGCAGCCTTTGAAAACCCGACCCTTTTGTCACATATGAGTCAGAGAGCATTATTCTAGCAGTATGCGTGGCTCTAGCAGGGCCACACACAAAAAAGCATCCCAGCCACCTTGAGGAAGTAGAGAACAGATATAAGAAAACCATCCAGAATGATAGATGATACTGAGAACGTGAAAAAAGTCAATGAAATACAGGAGACCTCTGTTTTCATTAGGGGGAAAAAATTCTCAGTGAGGATTAATAAAAGTTATGAAGGGAACTGACGCAATCACTGTAGGTGGCTATCTCAGCTCATCTCAAATGCAAAGGCAGGGAAAGCTCACCGTAAGCTATAAAAGGCAAAGGCAATCAGGCAAGAAGGGCAAATATGTAGGAACTCTAATTAACGAACAATAAATGCATAAAATAAACTGCCAAAAGATGAAATCAAAGCAGGTACCTTTTTTTTTTTAATGAGACAATACACTAGTCCACAATTAATTTTTTGTAGCAATTTAATTGTGACGATGAATAATTTTTTTTCCTGTTTCCTATGGGAAATTGTAAAGCAGCTTGTTAAAGTAACAAAAATACATATTTTTTGTACTTCTTCTCTTCAAATCTTCCATCAGCTTAATGGCATAAAAGATGTGCTGTGCAAATTCTTGCCTGTTGAACTTACCTGAACCAACATGAACTACTAGCAGGCACAGTATTGCCACAACAGTTCCCAAAGAGATCTTATGTGCAGTCTACAGGATTTGCCTGACTAAATTAAAGGAAAATTCAGTGGTTTATGGTATCCAGTGAGTATCAAATCCTGTGATTGAAATGACACTTTCTGTACTAAATTCTACCCATAATTTCTGCCAGACACCATTTCCTGTGTTTACTGGAATGTACGATAATATTTTAGTATTCTATAGAACAACTGGAGCCCATCCATCCAAAATACTTAAGTAAAAAAATTCAAATATGATCTAAAATTCTCATTAAGTAAAAAGATCCTAATGCCAATTTATTTTAAAATTTTGTAATAGAAAATTAATTCTTTTTAAATTATTACTTTTTAAAAATTTTTACCTCTGTATAAAACTTTTTGTAAATTTGAGATTGAGATGAAACATCTCATATTATATAAATTACATAAATTGTTTCACCGTACACATACCCCAGGTGTTTTACCTGCCAAAATTAAGCCTGTGGCTTAGCCAAACCATTCACTGACATGAGACAGAACACACAGAGAAGTATTTGCAAACAGAGCAAAGCATATGACAAACAGTCCACACAGGCCATCCAGTACAAGAGTGGTTATTCCAGAGAATGTGAGTAAAGGACTCAGAGATTGCTCTACAGAAAGTCACGTTAGTTATTGATGAAGAAAAGCACTTTTCTGTTCATCACTCTCAGGACTGTACTCAAGCTAACATCCTCTCCCTGGATCACCGTGCCAGGACCTAATTCTTCTCTACTCACGCTCACCGGTGAATTATGGCTAAAGGTGGGTGGATATCTCTGAGGACCTTAACACTGCCATTGCTACCAAACATAGAGATTCCTACAAATCACTGGATGCCTGGCAGAACTCTCCCATGCCACATGTCATTCTTCAGTGACTAAATAAGAAAATGACAAGGAATGACAGTCAAAGGCGTGACATGTTCATGTACCTTGGCCTGCGGACTCATCCCTGCCCCCTGCCTTTTTTCTTTCTTTTTTTCCTTTTTTTTTTTAAATCTGTCACCTCTGCTATTCCTGTTTCAACCATTCATGTAATTTCATTGTCTGTTATGGCCATCTCCTTATTTACAGGGCCTGTAGGCATTAATTTTATTTAATATACTATATGTTTGACACTCCACATGGTGTTAATGAGTTGCCAGCTGCCTGTTGTGATACAAGAAGTAACTGTAAACCCAGTGTCGCCTTTACTCCTGCACTGGTTCGGTTTTCTATTGTGACACATAAATGTCAACTGGTATGATCAGAAGTAAACAGTCATGACAGACAGGAAAAAAGGAGCTGACAGTTGAAGGTGATGATATCCATTAGGCTTCTACAGCTGCCACCTCCTGGGGAGACTGCTGAAGGATTTGAAATGTGGTGCAGAGCTCCTGGCTAACATGGCTCTATGACAAAGAATATGCTTACCTTCAAAATACCTGGCCTACCACCTAACCATCTGGCTTATTATCATTCAGATAAATCCACTTATATGCACAGGAAGGAGAAAGCCATGATGGAACACCAGAAGTGCATAAAAAGGGCAGAAACATTAGTCAATCAGCCCGATGACTCCTGAACAGTTGTTAAGGGAGCACGTCATTGCCTTGCTCACTTAACCATGGACATAAAAGAAAAGAGCTTCCCAAAAAGACAGAGTTTAAAATTTCAATTAAATTAAGCTGAATCTTAAGATGTCCATCAAGAGTAGTTAGAAAGATTATGTCCAAGTCAATCTTTATTCACATTTCACTCTTTGTGATAGTAGATTAAACACCTCATTTTGTTGAAGAGAGAACTTTTACCCGATAAATGCAGAAGTAAGAAAAATCACTTGGTTAAATACCAAGCCAGTTTTCTTATCACAACTCGCTCCACTGGACTTTAAGTTGTGCAAACCAACCAAAGCCTCTATTTGACGTGTGAGAGGATGATTGAGGAAATTTCAGACCTCCCAGTGCATGCAAACCCCCAGCAGACACCAGCGCCTTTGCTCTCTCTCCCCCACACCTCTCCGACACATTCACGAAGATGTCAGGGCAGAATGCAATCCTCAGATGGCACATGTACCTCTAGGCTGCTGCAATTTATGCTAGGGCAAACATAGCTCAACCCAGAAAATTAGAGCTGTAACTGCTTCCATGATCTCGTCCTTCCATCCCCCAACACCAAGAGCAGTATTTTTCCTTCTAAGCAGCTCAGGTAATTGCCTTTATTATACACAATATTCATTCCTTAGATTTCCATCACCAATAGAGCTATTATAAATTATTTTAGCTGTAGTCGTCATGCTTTTATCCCAGTATTGATTTTATTTTTAATGTAAACTTTTAAATTATAATGCCAGAGAAACAACTACTTATATAGCTACAAAGGCTAAATTAGCAAGGCCTGAGAGAAAAGTGCTGAAGATGTTTGATATGAAGCATTAAAAGCTAATGTTATTTTATGTAATACTAAAATGTAAAAAAATGCAAATGTAAATGTAGTTCCACCTTCCAATGTACAGCAGTAATAAAGTCCTAGATCCAAGTTTCATAATTAAGTTAATCAGATGGAATTTTCCTTAATTCCCTAATTCCTTTCCTTCAGCCATCTAAGCTTTACTCAGCTTGAAGAATACAATCATGAAAAATGTCAGCAAATACTACTGAAAATGTCTCCCTTTGCTTGTGTTACAGTAAAGCACACAGTACTTTGCAGCATGTCTAGTATTCAGCCACTGAAGTATTTTACACATATAGGCACACATGTGCTAAGAAAATATCTTCCTGTGCCTCTGACACGTGGACTTTAAGCTGCTAAACTAAACACAGAATTTAAAGCCATGCTTAGTCTGGTCTCTATAAAGGTACGCACACATAATTGCTGTATGCAGAATCTCAGCATTTGCAATTAGTTGAAAGCAATTCCAGTAAAAAATAAACCTGCTATACCATGGAATTAGAGCAATAGGTTAAATTGCAATTTTTGTCTACAAGTCCATTTTTACTCTATCGATTTGCACAAGGTGATACGATGCACTGATTTGAATCTTACACACAGAAGTGATATTGCACTAATTGAAAAATAACTGGATTCATCCCACTTTATAACAGATTCCTTTATATTATCAAAGTTTTAATCTCTGATGAGTTTTGCAAAACTCACAAACCTAAAAATCACTGATTTATATCTCAATTCAGACATGTCAAATATTTCAAGGTGAGGAATTCCAAAACAGCAGACTATGCAGACTGCAATGCAAACATGAAACAAAAGTGAAAACCCTAACATTTTCTTTCCATATATTGTAGCAAATTAATGGTGTGTTTTGATAATGTAGCTTATTAGTTTTGCATAATTTAAGTTTTAATTCATCGTTTAATTTTTAATTAAGTAGTCTCTTTCAAGATGAGCTTTCTACTTGCATTTTAGTTAGATGCTAAACATGCAATGCATAAAAGCAAGAATGTAATATTTAGTTCATATGATTTCTCTGTGATTTCAGACATGAAAGTAACCAATTTTTCAGAGTATAAAATAACAGCAATTGTAAAATGTCATATAAATTTTAAATAATTAAAGACCTCTGAAAATATCTGAAAAACTAGTGAGAAGAGCCATATACTTTTCTTCTTACAGATTTTGCTATCGGTTTTTTTGTTTCGGTGGTTTGGTTTTGTTTTGGGGTTGGGATTTTTGTGGGGGAGGGGGCAGGGGCAGAGTTTCCCTCCACAAATCCTACAGTTTTGCTGGAGCAGTAACACTGGTCTAACTTTCACAGGTCTAACTCCCTACCAAACATGACTAATACTATGCAATTCCAGATATAGAGAAACAGGGGAAGGGGTATATTTGTTTTTGCACATAAATAGAAAATTTAAGAAGAAAAACTATTTAAAATTGCAACACTATAAAATTTGGTAGTAATTGCAATTATGTATGAACCTACCCTGAATGTTTATCTGTGCATATGAAAAAAAAAGATTAAGAAAATATATTGCTTATCATAGATAAGATGCTTAGACCTGATGCTTATTGGAAAATTCATTTAATTACATTACAAACTCCATCCATGTGAATTTGTTAAATGTTATTGGTGTGGTTTTCTTAATATTTATTGAAGGAAAAAAACTCAATAAACAGCAGCAACAAAAAAACCCCTTGTTTTAAGAACATATCTGTCAACTCAACTGCATAGTGGGAGGGGTCCCAGAATTTCTCAGACCCACAAAAGCCTGCCTTCAAGTTGAAGGAAGGCATCAACATACCTGAGATATATAACAAAAACCAAAACTAGTCTAGCTGCATGTGCTTTTAGCAGGCATAACATAAAGGCATAAATGCAAGTGCAACATCAAGCAGCATTTTCTTTTCAAATCTCTTCAATGTCCTAAAAAAACCCAGTATTGGTTTAGACATAGGTTTTTATACCAGAACTTCTTTAGTTACCACTAAAACTTCTAAATTTAGCTCCAAGTAGTAACATCTGCAGTGTACAGAAAGCATCCCCAGACAGAAAAGCACCATCCCACTCAGCAAGATACATTAAAATACACATACATATACATACTCCTTTCCTAAACAAAAGGGGAGCAACTGGCTATTCCAGTTCTGGAAGATTCTATGACTCTATGGTTGAGGGAAGGTCAAGTAACTTGAGTAACTTTCAGTGTCTAAACCTTGCAGCTTATTTTACAAGTGAATATTTACTAGTTGGATGAACTGCAGTGGAAATAAACCTTAGAAAAGAAGAATTCTTTGTAGGATCTACTATATAGATGTCAGTTTCCCTACTTCCCTAGAAGTTGTTAACTTTAGAGGGCATTCCTGCCAGGAGGTCAAGATCTCCCAGCAGCACCATTGCTGTCAGGCTCCTCTTTCAGTGGCACAGTGGAGTGAAGGCCCTGGAGGCTGCAAACTCAAATAAACTTCCTCAAGCAAACTGCCATGAAGTTCCAGAAAATTTGCCAGGTAAGAAGGCAGGAAACAAGTCAGAAGTTTGCACTTCTTTAGAATGTTTCATTTTGGGCAAATCCACATTCCTTAAAGAAAATGTTGACAAAATATTTTTCAACAGCTTACTTGTCGTTCAGCCAGGTTTCTGGAGCAAATGAGGAGCAATGAAACCTTGCTTGGAGACCCCAGTCTAAAAGCTGGCCTCCCTTAGGGTTGGAGCTGCTCTAGGTGAACTGGGCAATAGCCTGTTCTTTTAAATCTGACTACAGGGATCAGTTTCGTGATCTGAAATAAAGCAGCATCCAGTGGCTGACCCCGAGGTGCACAATAAAGGTCTGTCAGGGGAGATACACGTAAGGATGGGCTACGCACAACCTAACAGCAGAGTACAGTTTGTGTTTGCTCCTGTTCAACAGGAAGCTGCAGGAGGAAGCCCTGGTTTTACAGTCCTCTGCACTGTCATAATGATCTGCTGTTCAGCTACAAATAAACGTGCATGGCCAAGCAAGAAACAACCAAAACACTGACATTTAGGTTAATCACACTTGTTCTTCTGCTTTAGTGGGGGTTTGCCATTGTTTTAGGTGGTTTGGGTTGTGTTGTGGATTTTTAAACAAATGGCTAAACTACAAAGGCTATGGTCAGCCAAAAAGCCCTGAGTTCTGAGAATAGTTCCCTCAGTATGGCTAGCCTCCTGTTGAAGCCAACTGTTTTGAAGAAATTCAGAAGGGTTAATAAAGCTGTCTGCACTATTTTAAGACTTTTACTTACATGAGGGTTAAGATAAAGCCTGTGGCAATCCTAATAGAAACCCCCAAACTCACCTTTAAAGCAAGCGGCTGACAATATCAAGTAGGAGCTATAGAAGACTCAGGTTGAGACCTAAAGGTATCACTTTAATTATGTCCAATTAAACTTTCTGAGAGAAAGACCTGGATAGATCAGCATTCACTGCCAGAAATGGTCACTTATTAAGAGGGTTACAAGAGCTCTTTCTGGAGCCAAAAATATGAAATGTAGTATCTATGAACTCTCCAGTAGTTCCCCATCAACAGGGTACTAGCACTGTAAAAAAACTTCCTGAGCAATTGAGCAAAGGTTTTCTTTCCCTCAAGAGCAGCAATATAGCACATCTTCTCTACACATTCAAAATCTGAATAATTGGGTCACTTGGTCTGTGTGAGTAACCTATTTTACTGTCATATTTATATAAACAAACAATTATACTAAATAATCATTCTTGCTGCCTGATTTACTAATCTTATCAGATAACAGAGTGTGCTCCAGCAATATAAAAGAGCCATGACAAAAACTTATCACCTAGCCTTCAACTGTATACAAAAGTATTGGAGAGAATGAAGATAAAAGAGATTTGCAAATTCACACACACCTTCCAATACTGAAGGTCAGGCAGGAAAGGATGGAAGCGACTCCTGTTTCCAAACCCACAGACACCAGTAGGAGCAGCCTCTATCGCCAGAAGATTCATCAGAGGGCTATAACAACAGATCAGTATTTAGGTGCTGATGACAAAGAGCCACTAAGATGGGGAAGGTGATACACTTGTGAGAGAAACTATTATCTTCCATTACTCACTACTGGACATTCATCTGGAGCCAAATTTGTGGTAATTTTGAGTAACAGCGCTGCTGATGCCTCAGTCTACATTATGCCAAATATGAAGCTGCAACACAAATGCCATGTTTAAACCTGAATGTGCTGGTGACCCAGAAAACACTATGAGGGTGTAAGAGCTGACAATCCAAGACCAAAAGAAAACAGTAATTCTGCAAACAGTGGTGTTAGCAAATTCAGTCTTCTCATGATATTATGCCTCATGAGTTGTCCAATATCCAGCTGAAGTTTCCACTGCACAGAGCATTCCCTCTGCTGTGAGGACTGGCAAACACAACCAACATACACATACAAACTGGAGCCTTTCTTTCCATCAGGGCACTTATCAGGTCTTTTTTTTTTTCCTCCCCAGACACCTATCTCCACAAAACTTTCAGGAACAGAGGCCATAACCTGAAGTACTATAATAAGGTGTAAATCATGCCTCAAAGACAGATCGATCAAAGTAGGGGAAGGTAGTAGGCTGTTCATCTCTCGAGGATTTAAGACATTACCTTCGAATGAAAAAAAATAAGCATTTTAAAATTTCGTTTTCTTTTCACCTAAGGCCCTAGCAAACAGTATAAATTTTGAGCAGCCATATCTATTTTTCAGTGGCTAAACTGGCAAATGTTTCTGGGCATTGCCATATTTCACAAACCGTGAGGGGTTTTCTGTTGTAGTTTTGGGCCCAGTGAGATTCAGAAAGTACAAAAGGGCACATAAGATGCTGTACATTTTATACCCAGTAAACTCTGATCTGCGATTGATTTATACAGTGTGCTAAGTCTTTATTTCTTTTCCTTTAGCTTGGCAACATAATTTCACTTTGATGGTCAGCCTTTCAATTAATCAAAGTGGACACAGCATTTGCAGCTTCTTTTGAAGTCAAAAAGAATTGTGTGCTCAGGACCTCTTAAAATGAGACCACTTATTTAGGTACTTAAAGATGGCTGTCAACACCTAACTCCAGTCTCCTAAGTTTGAAATTGCTGACTTCAGTAATTTGCCCAAGGAAAGTGAACCTGGGGCACAGAGAGACTACACAAAATCTTACCTCTCATGACCAAGAAGTCCTTGGCTCTTAGTTGTAAGTGCAGACAAATCTCTTTCTTGACTGGTTTGCCAGTACTGAAGCTCATTCAAGTACGTAGCAGTAGACCATTTCTTAAACACCGGTTTGGTTAGAACTGTTTTCTAGGGGGATCTTATGACCAACAGCAATTATGTGGTAATGGAATCCAGACACAGATTTACAGAAATCAGAAGAACATAGCAAACTTATAAGGCATTTCTCTGTGTGTGACTACTCAGATGAATTGCATCCAGGTCAGCTGAGCACTGGCTGTATCATGCTTAATTTTGATGCCCAGAGGCAGCCAGCCTGATACAGGAAGCACTGGCTGACCTTGGAACCCAACACACAGCCAGCTGCACTCTTCCTTTGTGGAAGTGTTAACACATTCACAAGAACTCTTCTCTCAAACTAAGAAGTGCAAGAGCAAAAGAATTAGCAGCAGGGTGGAGCTGATACATTTTCCAGTCTAATGTCTTTTTTCCCTCAGTGATGTGTCAAGCAGCTTGTCTGTGCTGACATGCGAGTGCAGCTGGCGCAGGTGACGGGAGATGACGTGCTACATGAAGGAGACCACCAGAGTTCACACCGGGGCCCAGGGCAGGCTGGTACCTGGTCGCTGGGCCATGGCGAGGCCCAGAGTACCAGACTACAGCAGTGGCCGCTCCCTGCCCTTGTTAAATCAAAGCAGCAGCAGCACGCCCGAACAAATGCTTTGCTGTGCTCCACAGACCTTTTACGAGATGTACATGAACTACAAAGGTCCAGGGAGGAGTTATAGTGCTAGGAACAGTGAAACGGATTTTACTTTGTAACTTGCAAGAGATCACAAAAAAATGCATCTTGCTACTTAAGTTGTAACACATAATACATTACATCAGAATATGGCAGGTAAAATACTTGCTTTGTAAAGTTTTTAGTGTGTACTGATTTCAAATACTCCTTTCTCCACTGGAGACAGAGTTCAAAATAAACTCAGGATTTAGATAACTACAAGCATACACTGCCATTCATCTAATGCTGGTCCACCTTCCCTTCAGTAAAGTATCCTGCACTTCATATATATTATGAAACATCCCTTCACCACAATATTTTTTGAACACCACTACCAATTCCACTGGTAGACCATATTCTTAGGCCTATTGTTATTAACAGAAACAATACAAAATAAAAATCCCTCAGCAATTTTCAAAACGAGGAGAGAAGGAAGCAACACAGGAAATACAGAAATGGCAGCACATACCCACCCCAGAATAAAATCTGGATGATGCTGTGCTTCAATGTCACAGGTAGAGATATAATCAAAAGCTTTCATAGCTGACATAAGTCTCCATCTATAAAATGCAATACTGTTACATTCGGGTATTTTCAAAACCCACTGATATCTATTTTTTCTTAAGACTTCATATTTTGCATTTGGGGTTTATTATCTTTAAAAGTTTAGATTGCATCAGTAAGAATACAGGATGTGCTAAAACATTACATTTCATACATTCTGAATTCTGATTAAAATACTCTGTTCATCTCCCTCTCAAGTCTCAACTTTTGCAACAGCAACATACAGTAAATCTTCACAATAAACTGAGATTTACAGGTTACTACTGGTTGTCTGCTGAAGTTCAAAAAATCTATACCACAATACTACACTGCTCACTGCATGAGCCAACAGGCAAAACATGAAGTAAGATTCTCTAAGACAGTGATCCATCAACTACAATATTTAAAAGAAAGAGGTGTCAAACAGTCCATATTATAAAATGCTTAAAATTAAGAAATTGCAATTTTAAAAATAACTTCTTCAAATGCAGATAGTAGCAAACTGAAGAATCTGTTCAATGTAACACAGTAGCCTATGATAGCAGCTAGCTACCCCTCAGAAGTTTATCAGGGGAAAGAAAAGACCACATTTAGTGTATCACTCTGGAAGGGACAGAAACAAAATACTGTTTCCCATCACAAATTTGCTTGGAAAACATGTATGCTACCTCAGAAAAACAGTCATGTGCCTAAATAACCTGCAAAATCTCATCACAAACATCACTAACAATGTCTCTCTTAAGGAAGTAAACCACTTTGAAGACAAATGAACTTGTAGGAACATTGCAAACAAGTTTGTCACTTGATTGTATTCCATAAAAGTTCCCGTGGAAAGACGATCTTAAATGATTCAATGTCCTTAATTGTGTTGCATCCAGCCTAAGTAAGGGTGCCTAGAGTAGCAAAACTTTACTGTGGTTGTATCTTAGAGCCCTTTGCTGTCCAATTACACAGATTAAGAAGATGGTCAAAACATATTACACTTCCCAGTCTTCACACATGACTTTCCTTCCTACAGGAAAGAGGTACAAAGAGGAATCAGAAATCTCTGAACCTTAATATAGAATCAAAAGCAAAGGTTGACCATGATCACAAAGTATTTCTCAGCTCAGCAAACACAATGTAGCTCGTGGTAGACTCTTCCATTCCCTTCCTACAACTTGCTGTACATATATATTGTGTTTTACCACGTGCTCTGTAAACAATATCATGAAAAACACAAGAGAGCCAATAAAAGCAAAGGACCTGCTCTGAATAAACACAGGTCACCTTCCCTTCTCCTGCAGGCAGGGAGAATAGCCTGCTCAGAACACCTCACTATTGGGTCAACAGAAAGAAAAGGTCAGACAACTATGACAAATGCAAGGCAGCCAAAATTAAGGCTATCCTTAAGCGCATGAATGTGGAACAGGTGAGCAAATGAGTGCTGCCACGGACGTGGATCCAGTTACTTAGATACAAACAACCTGTGGAAATATTTGTACAGCCTATTCAGTTCTGTGAACTGCATCATGATTTGTATCAGATGTGAGCAAACAACTCACAAATAGAGATTTATAAACAAACAGCTTACTAGAAATCACCTACTCAAGTCCAAGAGGCACATTTAAGTAAGAAAAGAGAAGTGGTTCCTTCCTCAAGCATCTGTGCGTCCAGCTTCTACATTTCTGCAGTCTCACAAAACTCCTGAACTTGCATAGTTTGCAGTGAGTCAATCTGGCTATGACACAGGAAAATAAACATTTACACAAACAGTTTCATATGCACCACAGCTAACCAGTAAGTTTGCCATTACTTGGATGTCTTAACTTTAGTAAATACACTGCTATCTTTGTTTACTCTTTGCTTTGAAAAAAGACACACAAAACCCTCCAAATCTTAAGAGGGGTAATACTTAAAACTGTATTAAAAATAGGAATGTGATGAAATCCAAAGATACATCTTCATATCATGCACAAGCCAGGGCACACAACTTATATATGCATGCAGATGATTATGAAGACATATTTTACATCACAGGAAAATTAACTTGTATTCTAAAGAGCAAAGATTAAAAGCCCACTTTGATGATATGTGGGATGTTTTCTATGATTTTCAAATTTGCAGCCAACGACTTTTTAACAATATCCACTATTTCTAACCCATTTCACTGTTGCTACACCTTTCCACCACCTCCCTGCTCCCAAGGAAGGCATCTCCTCGGCAGTGTACGCTTGCCTCCAGGGAGCTGACCTGCTACTTTGGAAGGACGAGATCAGACAGCTGGGTGTCCTGCAGGAACTCTCCGTACCTGTTGGTTTTTACATTTCTTCTGTTTTCTTCTGCTGTCCCTCCTCTTAAAGCCACTCCTCTCTTCCAAAAGTAGCAATCTTCTTTTCCTCTGAATTCTTCTAATAAGCCTAATCAATTACACTCCAAGGCAATTGATCTCTACTTCCGACAAGCTCAAAGGCTGCAAATTCTACCTCATGTCTGAGGAACAGTTAGAAGTGCCTGAAGTTTATGTGTCTTTTCCAAGGGTATCAGCTGTTTGATTATGAGGTATTATTTCTCCTTACAAACCTAGCCTCTGAATTTTCCACACCGTACTGCTCATCTAAAAATTGTACCCTGGCTTCTTCTGTGCTCCATGGCAGCCACTTAGCAAGGAGCAGTGGGAGAAGCTCCACTGCAAAAAGGTATCGAATTATTTGGGTTAAACATTCCCAGGCATGTAACAGAGTGCAGGAAAAGAAGAAGAAACTAAACGGAATTAAAACTTCTATTACAGACTACAGCCCCCTGTAATAAAAAAAATCACATGACAGGAGTCAAAAGAGTTAGGATGCAAGTTCCCCTTTTATCAATACTTGCAGGCAATCACTCACCTTTTTATGGAAAGCAATGACCTTTTTTGATACAATGGTGACCCAGCTTAGAAGAGTAAATGGAAAAAAGTATGAAAAAAAGACTTTTTATTGTTCCTTGCAATCAAAATGTAAAAATTTAAATGATCTAAAAAAGCACCTCTTTATTAAAGAGTTGATGAAACTGTGGGTCAGTCCTATTATCCTTTTAAATTAATAAAAAAATCCTGATCTTTTAAAATTCAGAAGAATGATGTATATTTAAAATATTCTGTAATTACTGCAAAAGTATTAATTAACAGTTCATGGATGCATAAGTAGTGAGATGAAGGAATAAGCCATCTACTCACTATAAATATAAGCTTAAAAAATCATTTTATAGCATTTTTGTAGCTGTATGATGTTAGGCAGGTCATAACACTAGTACTTTCCTCTGAAAACCTAATAATTATTAACCTTTTTAATTTTTAAACTGAATATTGACTTTGTAATAAATTGGAGTAAGTTCAATCTTACAGTCAATTCCAAACATGAAAGAGTTTCTCTCCCAGCCACACTGACCATTAGCACTAATTTAGAGATATTTTCTTAGGCCTGACTCACAGAGAAGTCTGAATTATCTTACTGCAAATGATTTTAAGTAACAGCACAATAATTCATATATAAAGCACAGAATTACAGATACATCAAATCACTATTTTCTCTATCAAACTATAAAAGGATATTAGAAGTTACTCCAAATTACATGGGAATGCATTAAAATACACAACACATTCTTCCTTGCACAGAAAGACCCACAGGTATAGAGGAAAAGTACGGGATGCCATTCTGTTAACTTCTGCCCTTCAGTAAATTCAGTGGATTTGCTTCTATATTTTAAGACAGTTTTGTTCAATGGGTTTTTTTACATTTTCAAAACAAACAAACAAACAAAAAAAGGCTTCCTGGTTAGATTTGATCACTACTAGTCCTGTATGCCATCCTTCAACTCTCAGAAATGTCCCTCGTCTCACCACAGGAGTCTGAATCACAGTGTAGTTAAGAAACTCCCTCTTGCTGAGCCCACGGGAGGCTGGCAGATCAGGCAGAGATTTCCTGCTCCTCCAGCCCGTTCCCTCCTCTCCCCTTTGCAATACTGAGCCAAGGCTGCACCAGCACAGTGCTAAGGATTACAATTTTTCATCCTGGGAGCCCAGAGGGAGGAAAGAAGAGCATTTCCTGTGCAGGATATGCTGGAGAAATCAGTCAACAGACTAAGGAGAGGGCAGAAGATCCAGTGGCCCATGGGAAAAACACTCATGGCACGTGGGATATGGGGACCAGAGCTGGGAGGGAAGAATTCACATTGGCAGGAAGCGACACCAGCCAGGCAGCCAGTGGGGTAAGAAATGCTCTCCTACGACCTGGTGCACGAGTCAAGCACAGAGATGAAAAGGCCAGAATCAACACAGTTGGAATTTGCAGTGTCAGGATTTAATGGGGTCGGCAGGGTAGGGACCAATACATTCAGCTACTGGGTGGTGAATGAGCTAGAGAAGAGCTGATAAGAAAAGGGACGTGCACACACGTGCAGCTTCAGGAAGCAAAACATGCCAGAAATGGATTTTATAACAATAGAGGGGTCTTTCTAAAATGTACAACTCAGAACTTCTCTATTTCATACTAATGTCTCCACGGTCAGAGAGCTTTCCCAATGGTGCAGAACACTCCTTACAATACCTCTTTAGCAACTGAGAAAAAAGTATTAATCATGCAGACAGTCATAGCCTTTTCGTGCAACTGCACTCCAGCACAGCATCCACTTTATTACCAGAATCTGGGCACAAATTCACATCCTCCGTGCTGTATCAGACTCCTTTTTACTGTTGGGAAACTCACACCACAACAGCTGTACACACAGGAAATTCAGAGTATCAGATAATATATTTATGAGGCTGATATTAACTTCCAACTTCAGAAACAATATTGGATTATTTCCTATGTTTGTATATGTGTGTATAAAGATAGAAACCTCCTCCAAACAAACCCTGAAGCACTGTCAAGAAAATTATTTCAGGATATCCTTTTTATGTGGACAGCAAACACTGCGTGGTCCAAAAGATCATTTGTGTCACATAGTGTCACATGTCTGTTTAACTAACTGATGTTTGATGTTCTCTGGTATATAAAAAATAAATAAATAAAGGAGGGAAAGAAAAAAAAAAGAAAACACCAAATAAACCTAAATAACTTCCTTGTCTAATTATAAGGATAAAATCCTGTAATGGATATTCATCACAAGCATAAAAATAAGCCACTACATAGATTTTGTAAATTTGCTGGCTGACAGTTTAGTTTTTAATAAACTGTCAGGACTCAGGCATCTAGGGGACTGCCTACATCAGGAAATAAATCAGGAAAGAGAAAACTCATTAAATTAAGGTCTGCAATGGAGGCATTGCTGGAGAAGCAACAACCTGCTGGAGTCCCTCCACCCACCAAGCTCCCAAATGTTATGTGAAAACCTTTCTAGTCTCGAAGTGACCAACCTCGCATTCTGATTACATGCAGTCCAATTTCTACAACTCTAGACCTCGACGTAATGCAATTCTTGTGGCATTCCAACCTTCCAACATCCCAACAATGTCTCCCAGTTCTGTGCCCTCAGCAGGTTTTCATAACTACAATTTCGTTTTGTGTGTGTGTGTGCAGCCAGGTCAATAATGAAAATATTTAATAAGATCTATCCTAGTATAACCTTCAGAGTAATCACCTACTAGACTTCTCATTACTTTTTTTAGTGCCCTTTGCCAAATCTGAGGGCCTGATTTTTATCAGTTGTCAGTAGAGCCTTATACTTCTTGTTCACTAAAATGAGACAAATTTCCTGCTGATCAATAATTTCCCCCATTTTTTAGGCTGTCTGTTCACACCTATCCTTCTTTTTATGGTGGTTGCTGAAACTCTGAGGTCTACAGCTCTTTCCTTCTAAGGTTTTTAATCTCATGAGCCAGATGCTTAGGCTGTGCTCTGCAGGCCCTTGTTAACCTTCAAAGAGAACACACACTTCTTCGCATGAAGATGTACTTTCTACAGCAGTCACTGGCAAGAAGCCAAACAAAAAAGATCTAGAAAAACTCTTATAGCCGTAACAGCTCAAAACCAATTTTTAAAGTATTGTTAATTGTGGGAAAATATGGTACCCTGTTCTTTCAAACAGATAAAAAGTAAGAGCTCTGTCAATAATAAAACCATCTCACAAAAAAAAAAAAAATGCAGCCGTCCATCAAGAGATCCAATTCTTCACTGAGCTATTCAAATTTTAAGCTAACAAAAACACAGATTTGTACTTGGCTTCTGGTTCAATTTAAATCTGAAACTATTCTGTTTAGGGAGAATTGTTTGATCCACAAAAGGTCCAATCACACAAACCAAACTGTCAGTGAAGGATGAACTGGCTGCATAGTGCCAGACATTCAATGGATGACGCAGGTGGCTGCATAATGCCAATGTATGATAGTCAACGTTGTGTTAGCTCCAGCAAATTCCACTTGCTTCCCCTACAAAAAGAGGTGGTATTTTTAAGTGGGTTTTTTTCAACTAACTGAGGAATTGGATTATTAAAGAAACATCATTACACTGAACTTAGATGGATACCAATAGAAAGTCAGAGGCAGTAATAAAGTTAGGTCTCAGTAACTACTAGAAATTTTATCTCTGGCACTGCACTTACAATCCTTACAATCTTACAAGTCTTACAATCCTTCTACCAGGTGGGAACACAGAGAGCTTGTTTCTGTTCTTGACTCTACCGCTGGCTTACTAGATGTCCACAGCCAAATCTCTTTCCACACCTCAATTTTTCACTGGGATAAAGAAATACTCTCTTGGAATGAAAACTGACGAAAATGGGCATATAAGAGTTATATTACTAGTGTATCCACTCTTAGACGTTCCTTTCTGTGTTTATACCCACCTAGTCTACAGATCTTCTGCATTCACAATAGACATGAGTGCTAGAAGAAGGTAACAGACCTTTCCCATACATCCTGTACAGACTGGCTTGTACCACAGCTGATAAATATTAAAAAGACCCACAATGACTTGACATATGCTTACAAAAAGCTTAACTCAAGCAGTAATGTGCCTTGACCTAAATGATTGTCCCAAATTAACAAGGAAAAGTCAAGGCTTGTAGTAAGGTATACTCTCCACCAGAGCTTTTCATCGTATGTCATTGTCCTTATAGTCTCCTGCGTGCAAATTAATTGTCTACCCACTCTTCTCCCCACATTACAGTTAGTGCTGAAAAATATTCTGCCATACACAGAACCTAGTTTTAACCTCAAGCCTAAAGGTGACAATTATCCAGCCTGCTTCTGGCTGCCAGTCCCACACTGCAGATTCCTGCCTGCTACTTTGGCTTATACTCAGTTTCTGCTTGGCCATATATCCCTGAACCCTCTGCTGACTCTAGAGGTTACCTCCTTTGCCAGTGAATTTGGGTTTTGGAAGACTTATCTTGGCTGCTTTCTAAATGGAACACAATGTGATCTTGCACTAGTTATCCTACCTATTCAGCTCTCTTAAAAAAGATTTTTAAAATGGTAAATAGGCAGCATGTTCTTTGCAATATTTATGATAATGATGATGATGATTAATAAGGTAGAATGGAGATTTGAAGTAGTTGTTAAACAACTGAGTTCTACAGACTCACAAGTCTATAGAAATACACAGAACTAGAAGGTACATCAGGTTTTTCCAGCTTGCACTTAAACTTATGAAGATTGAAGCACAGAAGAGCATTGTGCTTTAGCTTAAACAGAATAACTACAAAGACCAGGAAACAAACAAACAAATAAATAAAAAGTAGGCACATGTTTAGTCAACTCAAGCAGTCCATAATTACTCTACATCCTTATTATACTGCAGCAGATTCTGTTTAGGCTTAAAGAAATCAAAATAAAGTTGTGATCCAGATAGAATAAAGGGTATCAGAAAAGATTTTAGTAATAACCACCATAGCTGAATGATTTCCCCTACCCAAATATCAAAGGGAAATAGCTGTCAAAAGTGTAAATTAAATCACTTTTAAATTGAACAGAAAATTATTTCCTATTTTCTACAGGTTATGATTTGGAGTGATCTTAAACCTCTGGAAAAGAATTTTCCAATTTTCAAAAATTCTGAAGCCCAATTACAAGTAATTATAGCTTTTCATTTTCAACATGATGAAATAATTTGATTCTTTTTACAAGAGGTCTGGTTTAGCTCAAAATAGACAAGTGCTTCTGCAATGAGTTAGTACACAAAGACAATAAAGATCATTCTCAAAAGAAAATCAGGGATACATGTTGGCTATAAATCATAAATGGAGCATTCAGGCAAAAATAGTTTGTGTGTTCTACAAATGCCAGTTATTTCCATTGCATATGAGTGAGATAAAGTAAACAGACCACTGACAGTTTGAGTTTTCAAATACAAAATAGGTAGATTTTAAAATAGAAAAAGAAAATGTATGGCATAACCACTACTGTTAGATCTAGTCTTAAAGAATAATTTGGAAGAATAGAGTACATGAATACAAGTTTTTCTATATTCTCAATACGGAAGAAAAGCAAACTGGGACTATACAGCATGAAATTAAAACTAAATATTATTTTAAGTATCTTGTTCCCAGGTCCACTTCTTCCTCTCCATTCAAGAATCACCATTTTTTTCTTATTCTCTGCTATATTACTATTCACTAAATTAGGAATTCCATTTCAGTAAAGCTCCTAAAACCTTTCACACAAAATCTAAAGCTCAACCAGCTCCAAGTCAGTGCAGCACAGTTCATTTCCATCAAGTTTGATGTGCTTTGCAAAAGGCCTGTTGCAAGTGAAAATACCCCTAAAATAACTGATACATGTGAATAGAATTATACCACACTAATGTGTATTTGAAGGCAGACTTTGCAAGACCACCTTGTAAATACTAAGTGCTGTAGTAAACCTCTATAGATTAAGGACAGAGGTTTGCATCGCACCTCTAAATTATAACCAAACTTGATATAACACCCATATCTTGCAGCAAGAGGATAAGTTTAAATGCACTGTAGAGAGTAATTCTAAATGAATTTATCAAAGAGAAGCAAATCCCAGCCTTCTAAGCAGAGAAGTATCATCTAATGTGCAGGCAGAAAAATCTGAACACAACAGTTCTTAAATTTCAATGCAAGATTGAAGAAGCAAGCTTGCCAGGTAGGCTCTGATTTCCAGTGTTCCTACCTTCCCCTGGTTTGAAGGCTACCTTTTTACATTGCTACCCTTCAAAACCATGGAGCTTTACAAAGTCTGCAAAACATGCTTTTCACAACATAAGCAGAAACTGATACAAAAAATACTAACAGTGATTATATTAACAAACAAAAAGGCCTTTGCCATTTTTGTAACATTAGAAGTGTCAAAAGCATTATTAGGTTTAATTCTTTTGCATAAGAATCAAAATAAATCTTCTTTTTGCCTAGTGCTACAAATTGGTTAACAGTGTGTATATAGTGTGTTATAAAGTGACTAATATAAAATTAAAAACTATTTCTGCCAGATATCAAAGCACCTGGTTACTATTAAGTTTTCACAAAGAAAATTAGTAGATTGAGCACTGACATATTCAATAAACCCAGGTTTCTCATGTGGTCAGTATTCTGGCAGTGAAGCAAATCTTCAAAGACTTTTTAAAAAAGGGTAGGCCAAAAGAAAAAAAAAAAAAACAACCAAACACCAAACAACTGGTTACCCTCTTATTATAAGGAGATTATATATATATAAATATATATAGATATTTGAAAAATATATATATATACACAATAAAATGAGAAAATTTGAATTTATAGACATTCATTGAAGGCTTTTAATGCTATCTCAGCTGGGGCTGGTGTGTGGACACAGCAATTTAACCAACAACAGATAAAGGGGAAAGATAAAGCAGAAAAAGCCAGGCACACTAACATGAGAAAACTGACATCTACAGCCCTCCTACACCCTCAGGTAAAAATGTCGCTGAAAACTAGGAAGGATTTACTCATATTATGGAATATTATATAATTCCATAATGTGTTTTATTTGTATGTACATCTTTTAATGACATCCTCCAAAACAGCAGACAACAAAACTCATTCTGTATTTGCACAAGCCAAGTATGGGGTTCTTTTTTCTTCGTGTTTCTCACCTGTTTCAGAAGATCAGATAGGACACTACATCACAGGAACTACACACCCTTGTCTGTCTTGGAAAGTTAAAACAGCGGGACATTTGGCTGAAGGTTAAAGTAGTTCTGAGACTGTACTAGCAAATACTGCCTGCAGACTATGTTGGGTTTCAGGCTGCATTTTTTTCTAAGCAAAAGGGATTTTATTTTTTTTTCACTTCCTTATTTCTGCTACCAGAAAGTATTTATCTTTATTAACATTTGCTTCTTGCCAGGCAGCTGATGCAATTAAAACCTGAAGTAATTTGGAAATGTGTACTATTTTCTCCAGAGTCTAACAGGCAAGAGTATGCTCGAACACCCCTGGGTTACCTCATCTAGCAAGATCCAGTCAATGTCAATTGAAAGTGCAAGTAAGAACACAGGAGGCTTTTAGCCTACATACAAAACTAAGATTATTCTTAAATAATTATAAGCAAATCAAGAGAAATTATTAACATTAGAAGATAAATACACGATGTTTTTAAATATGCCAAGTACTTCTCTGCATGCAAGGCCCTCCAGCCACCACATGACCCTTGGGACAGGCAATGGATCAGAGGACAGCTGAGGGGTGCAAGTTGAGGGTAACTGGAGTGGGTTCTGAGCCACAGCAAATCACACGACAAAGTTAGATTTGGTCCTCAGGCTCTAAAGTACCTCGAAGGCCCCCTTTTACACCTTCCCACAACAAGGAAAGTTACCTAAAAGGTAAACATTACAAACTTCAGTCCACATAAGTTCAGATCAACAACTAAATACACTGCCAGTCTCCTGGAGACCATATAGTCACGGAAATTCACCTTGCCAATTGCATTTTTTGATCAACATTAAGCAATATTTAGAAAATAAACAAATAAGGGTAATTATGGACTATTACTATCAAGGTACCCTTTTCACAGGAAAAATATGACTGCCTCCAAGTTGATTTACTCCATCACACAGGCACACTATTAGCTAAGAAGTTTATAAATTCACTATCTTCCCCCACAAGGTTTTGGACACAGCAACTCTGTAAACATCAAATCCAACCTTGTCAAATAACATGTCAAGACACAAAAGGCCTCAAGGGCCCAACAGGTCACTGTTTATATCTCCAGAGAGGATGAAAGGATATTTGCAACTAGTAAGCAAGGAGTATAGGCATTCCTTAAAGGAACTTCTACAGCCATCCATGCACTGGGCAGGGATGTGAGAGAAGAAGAAGAAAATTTAAATGTGTTTGACTTTACAATTATCTTCGCCTTCTACTGACCTAGTTTAAGCAGTGGTTTTACATAGTTTTATCTTCACTGAGGAGCAGACATAAATAAATTATCCATCTCAATTTTGTTGGCATTTTGCTGACTTATGTATGAGATGATGAGATTTGCAATGATACACTCACTGTTCTCCAGCATCTTGGGACAAGTATTCTTCCAACTGTCTGAATGTCACATGGAGCACGTGCAGGGACCTACTCTGTGGAAATGCGTATCTGTATCTTCTAGGGAGGTGGTTCTGAGTTGTCAGTATATAAATAGTACTGTAATCTAGATGTTCTTTGTTCAGAGTGGTAACTTGTGACTAGCAGCAGCAGCAAAGTCAATAGGAACGAAATATCCCGAAATCAATCCTGATAATGTAGAAGAAATATTCCCACGATACAACCACCAAATCATATAAAAGGTTTAGGAGAACTGGGATAACACATTTATTCTTTACAGTCAAATTACGTCTGTCTAATCTGGCATCATGTTTTAGAAAAAAATGAAAAAAGTAAGGATTTTGGGACAAATTAATTAGCATTTCTATAACCATGCTTTCAGTGAGATGTGTATGCCCAGACTCAAACACACTGCATTGACCTAGGTTGTGACACTGCATACCCACTGCACTCTGAAACCCAGGTTCAGAAGTCATCCTTTGATTTGCTGGGTTTCTTTTCACAGGAATCTATGCAAGTGCAGCACTCCACCTGAGTGGAGCAACTTGTAGCACTCAACATTATTCTGGAAATAAAATTTAATCTGCTCCTGCCCAAAATCTTAGAACCAAATTCTCCCAAATGTAAAAGATCAATGGCATTGGAATCTCAAGGCTCATTACAATGGCCTTGTAATTAGCCTGCAAAAACCTCTCAGAAACTCTAAGTTGAATATTGTGCAGTTGAGTTTCTCTTCTATGAGGCAAACCCCTGAAACGATCAAATTAGTCACAAGGCCCTTAAGGCAGAAAAGTAAGGAAAGCTTCTGTTCTCTCCAACTCTTATCACGAGGGACTTCCAATGGAATTTAAACATTATAAATAGGCAATACTCTATCATACAATTCATAATTAGACAGTGGAACTAACTGCTACAAAATATCATTAAGGCTGAGGACTTAGCAAAGCTAGCAAAAGGATTAGACATTTATATGGTGTAACAAAAATATCCAGAGTTCTTATAGTTTTCCAAGATCTATTAAATACCACACTCCAGAGTTTAACCCAAACTCTAACCAAAGAATATGCAGCTAAGAATCACCACAGAATCACAGAATGGCTTGGGGTTGGAAGGGACCTTAAAGCTCATCTCATTCCTCCCCTGTATTGTGGGCAAGGACATCTTCCACTAGACCAGGTTGCTCAGAGCCCCATCCAACCTGGCCTTGAACACTGCCAGGGTTGGGGCATCCACAACCTCTCTGGGCAACCTGCGCTAGTGCCTCACCACCCTCTGAGTAAAAAATTTCATCCTCACATCTAATCTAAACCTACCTTCTTTCCGTTTAAAATGAAGCTTCTTGCATCTTCCTCTGAAACCTCCGCTGTTGATGACTGAGTACTGAAATAGGATGGGTTAACAAATCCAGTCCGTCATGGTAATTCCTTTGCAGTTTTAAACAAAGTAAGCAAGTTGATCTGAAGTCTTCAGCTCATAGTGGGTAATGATCATGGTGTGTGCAGTCATAAGTATCTGGGAATCGAGATGAATGGGAAACAACTTCTCACAGCAGCCAAAGCTGTAATTTCCACAAAGTGGACTGCAATTACAGGTTTAGGTGTCAACACTACAGTGTTCAGTAGGATGGAATACAGGAGAAAAAAATTAAGAGGTTTTTTGGCTGTTGTGTTATAAACCTCTTAAAAAAAAAAAAGAAAAAGAAAAAAGAAAAAAACCCCAACTCATTAACAATGATACATGCATCGGTAAAATACAATTGACCTCAGAGCAGACTAGACTGTTTAAGTTGAGTTTTTTCTGCCACCACTTCTTTGCTGTTTCCTCCTCTGCAGGCAGCCCTGTCCTATCTGTTCCTCTTTCCACAATGTAAACAGTTCTTGCTTCTCTCTGTCTCAGAGGATGTTCTAACTCTCTAAATTATTTGGCCTTCTTTGTGATTTCCACATCCCTTATCAGCTTCACAAGAGACAGGCTGTGAGGGATCCAAGACTGACACTTCACAGAACAGTCAGGTACCAGAGGTTGCAGAAGGTAAAACTCAATGGTAGGGGTAGGGTGGAAAAAAATCAAAAAGAGAATCTCACTGTAGTCCAGATAACAAAACGCATCAGTTCACTCTTAAAAATGCCAGGTCAAAAGGCTTGAAAAGAAGATGTGCAATTAAAAATGCATAATTCCAAATCCATACGCACTAATCTCTGTGTGTTAATAAGCCTATCTGTAAAATATGAGATAAGGGTCTAACAAATGAAAAAAACACCGCATTGATAGTTCCTATAAAACATGGGTCAAAAGACTGACTTTGTGTGCAAATATTTGAACTACATACTATAAGTAACATTTAAGCCTCTGCATGCAATTATTAAATATTAAGTAAATAGCTATGGATCATATGTACAAAGGTGAATGCAAAATGCAGCAATATTTAAATTAAGATCAAAACAAGAAACAGCCCTTTGGTGTTCTGGTTTTTTCTTCAGAGAGTGGTGGATAATAAATATCCAAGAGCTTTCCAAGGCCTCAGAACAGATTGGATCAGTTTCTTTATGTTTCCTTTTGTAATCCTGTCACAGAAGCAACATACCAAAAGATACAACCTGCAATTTGGCGGCAAAGAGAAACACTGCACCTCCCTCCAGTCCTTGAAGACCTTTTTTTCTCCCAAAAAAAAAAGCAGAAAGGCAGATCTGATGACTTGCACTGAAGTGTTCAAATCAAGAATTTTATTACCCAATTCACCCTCCTCTACACTGAGAGTTTGGACTAATCCAGCAGATCAGATACAGCAACTCACAAACAATGGCATTTTCTCAAAATATTTTATTTTGAGAAAGCAACACAAAACAAAAATCAAAAACAAAACCCAAAAAAAAGCCAAAAAACCAAAAAACAAAAAAAAATAACCCCACCATAAACTACCAACTCAGATAAGCCACTAAAGGCACTATTTAAAAAGAAAAAGCCTTTTTGTATTTTTGGGTAGCTAAAAGTACTTGGTTTTGGTTTTCTTGATAAAGCAGAAAGTCAAAAGTACTTGAATTAACTGGTACAGTGTAAGTAACATTTAGAACCTTCTTATTTGCCCCTTTTTTCCCTACAAGTGATTAATTTCATGAAGTAACACCAATAATTTTTTATAAACTATAATGCAGTCTAAGAATAGGCCCCTGTATAAATTGAACACAGTAGTCACATATTTTGTGGGTAGATTAAGGATAAAACTGCTAGTTCCATGCTGTGCCAGATGAAAAGGAACTGTTTGAGTACTTTAGAGCATGCATATTTAGTAGGCTATCCAAATTATTTATAAAACTTTAGGGAAAAAAAAATTACTATTTAAGGAAAATAGCACCATTCAGTGAATAAGGAACAAGAAGAAGAAATTCAGGTTCCATTCTCAGCTTCCCAGAGACTAGGCAAATCACTTCTTCATGTACAGTTTCCATATCTACAAAATGAAGGTAACATTTACGAACCTGTTAAAATGCTTCAGAAACTGTACATGAAACATCTTGACATAGGAACTGAAACATCTTGACATAGGAACTGAGTATAGGAACTATACAGGTTTGCTGAAATTCTGTAAAAATTCAGTATCTCAACAGTATGTTGAGCAGCATGGTATATTTATCACATTCTACACGTCAGCAACATACATATATTCAGCTCCATCTCATCACATTTAGGAAAACCCCAAGGAAGTAAGGAGGAGAGCTGAATAAGTCTGCAGAGCCACAGAAGACTGTCAGATAGCTATAATTAACACAAAACAAACCAAGTCTTTACTATCTTCAGCCATGCTTTAGACAGTCAGAGACACTCCAGTCATTGGAGAATGAAGTAGTGAGATGAAAGAGCTAAGTACCAAAGAAAAAGGCTGTAAAGTCTACAAAACAAAATGGGCATTTACTTTAGCATCAGAACATAAATAAGTAGCAATGTTTTAATAAATGATGTAGGTGTAGGGAGCCTCAGCAAGCAGCTCAGCAGCTCCATGTAACACCAGTACTGAGGTCTTCAGAGAGACTTGTCTGCATGTTCTTACAGCACTGTGAAATGCAATTCACAATCCCTTTTGACAGCCTCAATTTAGACATACCCACCTTTACAGCAGGGACTATACGCTACAAATAACTGTCACAACTTATTGAAGAGATCTCCTAAGAGAAACACAAAAGATATGCAAAAGAAATGAAGAACAAAGGTTTGCCCTAAAAATGAAACTCATTGCTAACTTTTCTGAAAGTGAGACACTATCTTTCAATGGACCTCAGTGGAAAGTCTCATTAACACAAGAACTTGCCACTCAGTAACATTACTAATAATTTTAAAATACATTTTTTAAAAATTACATAGCCACAGTCCTGTAGCAAGCCATTAACCAAGTATTAAATAACATGGTCAAAATCATGAACTTACATTTCAAGAAAGAATAAACATAAACTGATACATAGTATCAGATTTTACAACGAAAGAAGGAATATTTATGCTATTACCTCTTAACCCAGAAGTTTTTTCCCAGCTCTTTCAGTTGTCCAGAATAGGGCACTGCCCCTTCTCTGTATGTTTAAGACACCTTGGATATTACTGGAGATGGAGCTACAGATCTTTACACTGGTAAATGTAGAAGCATAGAAGATAGCCAGCACTCTTGTTTACTAGAACATTTGTTACCAATTCTCACTTTTTTTTTTCTTTGAGGAATTGTTCATGGGGCTCTTTATCTGCTTCACAGTGTGCCCAGAATATCCTTCTCCTCAGACAAGCTGACACGTGCTCTTCATTCACACGGGTAGGTGCAGCAGTTGTTCATTTCCCATTCTGATAATGTTTAAAAAGTTGGATTTTTCCCAGTCAGGCTGGGAAGGAGAAACATATGAAAGGAGAGTCTTTTTTCTACCAAGTATTATCAAGAACTCTAGATAACATAATATCTTATCAGAAAAATACTATAAAGCACGTAAAATTACATTCGGAGAGCCAAAGAGAGTAGAAACAGGAATGGACTGGTCCTCCCATTTTCTAGAGGACTGATGATGATTGCAATTCCAGCCTTAATCACTCTTGGCACTAGCAGACATGGCTAGAACACATGGAAAAGAGGATTGGATAGACAGGTAACTAGGAAACATCTCTGCAGCCTCAGTGCACTGGGCAAGTTGCAGTCCTGTTTTCCAGGGCACACTCATGCACCTTCAAGAAGAGTTCAGCTCTCACTTCTCCATACTCCACATTCAGAGGTTGCAGACAGTCCTCTCTTCTTCAAGCTGAACAAGTCCAGCTCCCTCAGCTTCTTCCTTCACATCTCTTAGGAAGCCTGAGGCTTGCTTGGGACTGACTTGGTGGCCCTCTGCCAGACTCACTATTGTCTATTAAAGTCTTCCTTGCACTGTGGACTCCAATACTGGACACAATATTCCAGATGTGACCTCAAATGCCATCTAGAGGGTAAGAATCACTTTCCACAACCTGATGGCTATGTTCTTGCCAACACAGCCCAGCATGCAAACAGCCTTCTTTAGTTGCAAGGGCACACTGCAACCTACAACCTGTCCTTAACCAGAAGCACAGGGCCTTTTTCCTCAAAGTCAGAGCCCATAGGGTCCTGCTGTGAGAGTTTATTTCATGCTAAACACAGGATTTTGCATTTGCCTTGCCTTGAACTTCATGAGGTTCCTGTCAGTTCACTTACCCATTCTGAGTAGGTCTCACTCAATGGCAGCCCAACCCTCCAGTGCACCGACTGCTCCCAAAAGTTGCTGTCATCCACAGACTCGCTAAGAATGCAGCAAATCCATCTGCTAAATTAACAGTTTAACAGAGAAATCTAAAAAGCGTGATAATCTAGAATGGCCATCTCCACGCTACTGCAGAGGAAGGAACACACTGGCAATTTTTATGAGAATAAGAGTCTATCAGTCCCAAGTATTTGCTGTATCCCCATAAAATAGCCTACGCTCTATATACCAAACTTGACAGAAGGACTGACTTTACATGGATATGTTCTACATATCCATGTAAAGTGAAGTCAGTGGTGGTTTAAGATAATATGATGAATATTATCAGTAATATTATATTATGCAGTAAACAACTGCAATCCAGGAGCTGGCATAAGTTTGCTTCCACCAATTTACTGATCAGGGTTGCAAACATCTTAAAATTGCCAGAGCTTATTTGCCAATACTTCAAGAAAAAAATCACCAACAAGCTGTTCCTGCAAGAAGCATCTTTCAAAGTGAATATCTATCTGACAAAATGCATTGCTGTTATGTTCAGGAGAGTTTGTTACAATTTCTTGCAGATCTTAACCATCTTTGACTGTCTTTGACTTTTGATTTACCTCAGTAAGAGAATAACAAGGTATTTTTGCCCTTAATAGGAACTGAACTGAATCTGATTCCTGAATTTCTCTTTTAGTGCATGATATGGCCTTAAGAAGAAGTGCAAAGATTTAAGGATGTTATGCCTTCAAGAACTCTATGTTCATACTGAGACAAGAAACATCAGTGAGCTACACAAAATAGATTTTAATGCCAAATCAATCTCACCAAGAGCAATGCAAAGAGAGTTGCATGACCAATGCATTTTCTTTGGAATTATTCCAACACAGGAAACAAGAGGAAAGCAAAAAAGCAAATTTCTACCATAAGATTTTTCCAGCATCTCCTACAAAACATTTCACTTTCTCTACACAGAAACAACTCCAGACTATGGCACTACGACAGGTGACAGTCAACAGGAATAGCAGACGGGAGCCTTTTTTTAGCAGGCCAAAGATGAGCTATCAAGCCTAGTAGCTAGAGATTGGCTGAAGAAAAATGTCCAAGTTTCTAATCAATACTGCTTGCAAATTCTGTGTTTGATTGACAAGGAGAAAGGGAAAGCAAGGGAGGACAGCCCACAGTCTCAAGTTCCCCAGGGAGGGGAACAACAGCGTAGTTACACATCTGTAATCAGTCACTGCGGGGAGAGAGGAAGGGTGAAGGCCATGGTGTCCTGCTTGCCTGCCTTTCAGCACACAATAGCTGCCTCAGTTTGAAGGCTGATTTGTCCAGGGTCCCCACAGTCAATGGCAAGAACCGGCTTCTCTGATCCATTCTCTGTCTGTGACTAACACAAGCTCTTGCTCTGCCCTACCTTTAGAAGGGATCCACATCTCTCCACTGACTTAATATTATGCCTTTAGTGCCTAATTGAAATACTTTAAGCATAAGATTAAAGATAACAGCTACAAATAATTTCCTCTTTGCTGCTTCTGCTGGAAACTCTATACTGGGCACCTGGGTGGGGAGGAGAAGGCAATAGGACAAAGAGATTACAGCAATATGATCAAGACACAAAAGGATCACCAAATACAAGATACATGATTAAAAACCAAACCCCTGAATGGACCTGGAGGCGAGCCACCAGTGCTTCCAAGTGAGAGCGGTGGTGAGTCACCGAAAGGCTTATATTCCTTTTGCCCACATTCTACGTGCACCTCCCTTTCCTAATTTCTGGCTGAATATCTTCTGCTGCCTGTAATGAGTACAGTTTCTGTTCCTATAAAGCATAAACACTTCCCAGACTAGGCTATCAGCAACTTGTAACAGGCAGATATCTCAGCTTCTGGAAGACTGTGGTTTTAAAGATCTGACAAGGAATAATATCTGAACTTAGGTGGTAATTAAACTGTCTGAGCAATGCTAAGAACAGATACATTATCTTTTAATATCAGAAATGAAGTACTATTAGAGAACACAAAAGCACCTCTCTACACAGGAAACATACAAAATGGATCCTTCTCTTGCTGCTGGGAGCTCAACACATATTCATGTGTTTGATCACATATTTGACATCACACTATTGCTCCTACTGACTATTGCCAGCTTTCCTGGGCAATCATGCTTGTATACATTCAAATATCTCATGCAACTTTAGATGACTTCCAGAAATAAAAACTCCTATTGGCCATTTATTATATAATGATTCATGCTAATATTTTTTGAATGCTACACTGAGTTTCTAGTCTGGGGAGATGGCAGGGAAGAAAAACCAAGAGACTTAAAACTGAACTAAGTAGACCACTGTGCTAATATGGGGAAGGTTGGGGAGATAAGGGGGAAGGCAGGGGAAAGAGAAGTTTTTAAAAAGTACCAAGAAATTCACCAAATTAAAAAGCTACATTTTATATTCTGTGGCTTAAGAGATTACAGGGTTACAGGTTATAAAAAAAATCAAAATAATCTGTAAAATTATTATTTTCTGTCACATGCAATATTTTCATGATTACTGAACACGAAGCATTTAAGAGAGAAATTCAGAAAGCTGTACAAGAAATACAAATGTATTTGAGAGGAACAGAGACCAAAGCACTTAACCCTTTGAAATACCCAGTAATGTCATAGGAATAGACTGAAGCTGTAAATGCTAACTCTCTAACTGATGCTCAAATAGTTTCAGTATCTGATATTACACTCCTTGTATATTTTCTTGCTGCTAATTTAATTCTCAACTGCATCTGAATCAGAGATCACACCTCCATACCTGCTGAGGCAAGGAGCTTAGAAGTTCATTTGTGGTGCTTTTCCAGATCTCTCATAAATTCATTTAAATCAACCTAAGGCTTTCTAAAAGTCATCATTTCCCATATTTTTCCCTGACTTCATTGTACAGCACAGAGAACACACAATCACAGGAAACAGACAAAATGGATACTCCTTTCTTCCTGCTGAGAGCCTAGGATACATGCATACTTTTGTTTGTGCATTGAACATCTCACAGCTACTTCTCCTAATGAACTCAATGTTTCTATATGCTCCACAGCTATTATTTTTTCTTTAGATCACTTACCAACAAACTAATTGCACGCATTGGAAACATCCTCACTTAAGCAAAATAAATTCTTATTCATTTGAAAATAGACTCTGACAGGAAATATCTAAGTGTTCTGACACATCAACTATGGCCAGAGTAAAAATGCCTTTGTCTAGAGAACTGTCTGCAGAAGATCACCTTCTGCTGCTCACTTTTCTAACCAAATAATTAGCTCAAAAGTGGTAGACAATCATGGTTATGTTCAAACCCTAATGATGATACCTATTTTGTATCCCACAGCATCTTCTGTTTCCTCTATAAAACAAAGCCAGGCTCAAACCCTCTGTAAGAACTGACAGAAGCTGAGTATTAAACAGCACATGGGCAGTGAAGTATACAAATTAGAAAGCACCAAAACCAATACTCTTTGGGTGAAATTACACAACCACTTCTAGGATGACTAGCAGGTTAGATGATCACAGCATTTCCTTCAGCTTTGAGTCTATAAATTTGTGCCTATTCCTGCCTATTTCCATAAACATACTATGATCCTAGAGTATCACACATTATTTTCCCCCATCATCCCTACACAGGAGACACAGCAATCTAGGAGCAAACAAGACTGCTACCAGTTGAATACCTACATCATTTACTGCAAAAACTGGAAGTACTCATTCAAGTTAAAGAAGAAATTTTTTAAAATGTTGCTGATAATTCACAGCCCTGCCCCAACCTCTCAGGGGCCATCTTCCATGCAACACTTTTTCTTTCATCTTGAAATTATTATAGCCAAAACCAAAACCCTGATCTTTCTTTTGAAGTTCTACCTTCTGTTTTAGCACCAGCCTCTGCTACTTACTGATTTCATTACCCACAGTCGAGTTCCTTCATTGGGAATTGGTTCTTATTCCTTTTTCCCCTACAGCAGCAGCTAAGAGCTACATATTTTAATTATCAAAAACAGTATATGTATACAAATGCTACAATAGGAAATAAGTGATTATATAATTCATTTCTTGAAGTTGGTATCTCTCATTTTAGCCTGCTGCCTTCAATGGGGACTAAGCATCATGTTTTTATATGTGTTGTATCTGTTAACAAGGAAACAGTTTTAATAAGATGTTTGGCTACTATCATAATGCACCTATTTTATACAGGATTAAGCCCAGAAACAGTGGGAACTAGAAGAATGAGTACTATTATTCTGAGATGTCATAATAACTTTCCAGATGCCACCTGTTATCAGATCCTGTTCAGTGGAACTTAGTATTGTTAGTATCTCCCAGAGAAAGAACAGGGGTCACTGACTGATGCTTGTTTCATCAAGTGTGTTGAAAGCCTATGGTACCTCCTATTATTCAAGAAATGATCTCTTTTTCTTTTGCTATAGGAAGCCAATACACAGTCTAATAAATGTAGGTAAACTGACAGGCAAAATTTGAGCAGGAATCATAGTTAGCTCAATATAAGTCATCCCTGACAAACAGAAAACATGCAGAAACCCAGGTTTAAAAGAAAACCGTCTGAGCCTCATGGAATAACAACCTACGTTTTTTCCTACTAAGTTAAATCTTGGGGTTTGAGTATTGATCCCTGATATGATCAAGCAAACAGGAAAAAAAACCTCTGGAGCAAGTGGAAATAGATGAAACTCTTTACAAAATGTACAAAAATAAACCTTCATGTGTGACCACAAAGAGTTTGTTACCTTTAAACACAGAGAACATCTGTCTGTCTTCCACAAACAACACAAGGATGTAGACGTTACAGAAATACAGTTGCATTTCACCTGGCAGTTTGATGCAGCGTACTTGCACATGACAACACATTGATTTTACTTCTACCTCCATGCAGACATCCACGTAAAGAAATCCATTAGGCAGACAGTTCTCATCTCTATTGACTGACAGAGTGACAATCGAATACTTTTCACCTTCCAAACTGACTGACAGCTAGACACTTAAACAAGCCTTCAAGTTGCAATAATAGTATGAAACACTTTCAATTACCTGAATCAAACAAATCCATGATCCCACTAGTTGAATGTATTTTTCTGTCTGCTGCTATGCCTGGCTTGGTTTACACTGTTGTTTGGGCAATTGAGATCCCTAACAAGAATGCTGCAAAGAAACAGCAGCCCAGGGTTTCTAAACAATGAGTTATACTTCAAGCAGTTTTGGTACACACATCTCTGTGACCAAAAAAAATAAATGCAGTCAGCCTTTTGAACCACTTCCTTTCTAGCCTAGCATTGAAGCAAATCTCTTTAAAAAATGCATGGGAAGTAGCTGCATCATTAGATAAGTCTCTTTATAATACTAGTAAATCTTAAGTGCCAGCTTGCCTTTAAAAGGAGAACTTTTTTTTTTTGTAATCAAAATTGTAACAAACAGTATTAACTTTGAGTCTAAATATAAGAACAGGTTAGCCAGTTTTCTAATTTGAATTACACGTATTTTTCTAAGTAATTCAAATTTTAATGAATTAAATTATCTCCAATTAAAATCGGAATTTATTTAGGGCATAATAGTGAACAACTGAAATTGACGAAGAAACAACAAATTGGAAAATTCATTTTTTCAGATACGATAGCTCATAAGCAATCAAAACCATATACATTTGCATTTTACAATTTCTAGAACGAATAACTAAGGTTGAAAGTATCTAATGTTCTGTAGACATCAATATGTGTTGCTGCAAGACATTCAGCATGATCAGACTGAAATATCTAAATGAACATGCTTATGAGTTAAAC
>WBMZ01003312.1:127500-135786 GCA_013400975.1 Atrichornis clamosus
GCCCATTTACTTCTCAAACACAACCATCAACTATGTCTTCTGTCACCACTATCGGAACAGTTTGTTTTAATACAAGTTTGGTCACTGGAACACATGTATAAACTTTTTAGAATAATTGTTCACTCATGTACAAATATACAAGAGTAATGCATTAGCCTACACGATGAACTTGTGTTTTAGTTAAGCATTCCTATTTATACTAATGTTCATTTAAATATTGTGCAAAAGTCAAATATTATCAGAATAATATAACATTTTACTTTAGTGCAGCATAGACTTACTAGTTTGCTGTTTCTATAAGTAGTGTTCTACATAATACTTTCTCCCTCGTTCAGAGACAATCTAATATTTAAAATAAAATAAACAACAGACCCTTTTCCAAGTTATATATAATTTAAGAAGACTCTGTTTCTTTTAAAAAATGCATAAGTAGTTCCATAAATAGAGTAGAAATTAACCTAAATTTATCAACATTTTTCCATCTGTAAAACACACAATATTAAATTCTTATGAAATCATTAGGCATACAGTTTGCTTACTCAGAACCAAAACATACTGCAGCATAAATGGGTGGTTTACTCTCTGAATTTTTTTAAAATATGATTTACAGAAAGAACCTCCTTTGTATATGCTATTCTGCCAGAGAGGCAAAAGCAATAATAAAGGTATGTAACAACTGTGATAATCTTTAAAAAGTAAAAGCAAAACCAAAGGAGAAATCCTCTACTCTCCGTAATAGTGGCATATTTTTTGGCCTGAAATATCTCAAAACAATAGTTTTTCTTCAGAAGGAGTTGAATATTTTATTTATGGATGTTGAACACAAATTTAGTGCACACTATAACTGTATAAAGCTCTGTTTTATTTTTTATGAGAGCACCCCAGGCAAGCAAACATATAATGTAGACCTGATGTCAGCCACCCTAGAATACTCGTTACGATTTTTTTTTTAACTCCCCAGGTGGAAGGAAAGAATTCACAAGCTTGTTATATCTATTACTTCTGTCGTTTAAATATAAGTGCCTCAGATCAGTAAATAAAAGGAAACGGGTGTAATTTTGTTTGTGTCATCCTTTTAAGAGATGTGTGCTATTTTGTTAAATACCATGGCACGCCACCTTACCGAATCAACTCGCCGAACCACCAAAATGCATTTTAAATGCAATTGCTCTTTTACTGTGATTCTTGAGCCACTGTAATGTAAATATCTCATCTTTTTCCAAGCAAGCACACTGTTGGTGAAATACATGACATTTGCTGACCAACATTTAAGAAAGTAATTAGATAAAGACAAGCTGCTGTTTTTCAGTCCCTATCAGATTAAAAATGTTTATCTCTTTAGCAGACAGGTATGCAGAGCTTACTAGCCAAATTATACAAATAAGTTTACGATTAGCTAAGTGTGTTGCCAGTATTACGAATAAACACAAAATTTGAGCAAAAATAATTCACGTCTACTTATAAAGGATTCCACAACTTATCTTTAAATCCTCCTAAAGATCACAAAGACAAATGCCTTTGTAATGTTTGAGTCTATTTACAACGCACAAGTGCTGCAGCTGGAGGTGAAGTTAAACCAGCATTTTCACAGGGAAAGTGGAAAAATTAATTGGAGCCTCTCCCTCCGACACTCCCTAGCGGCTGAGCGCGGAGGGGCACCGGCCCCGGCCCCGCGGCCGCACAAGGTTTGGGAGGCGAGAGAGGCAGCGCCGGGAGCAGCAGGCGCCAGCCCGGCATCCATCCCGGCGTGTGACAGCTCCGTGCCCCTGCGCCCCGGCATTCCGAAGGCAGTAAGGACAGGATTTCTGAGTCCTGCTGCTCTGTGTCGCGGCGTTCTCCCTTTTAAGCTAAACTTTTCACATCCGTGCACACGCGTGTGCGTGCATGCGTGTCTGTGTGTAAATCATCTAAAGGTTACGGAAAAGACACACAACAATTCAGATGAAATTAAATTCCAGAAAACAGGGGGGGGAAATAATGTCCAATTCACTGCAACCAGCAAATCGTTTGTGGAAATGCTTAATCTAGGAAGCATATTACACAAAAACAACAAGGAACACAATAAATCTCTACATTCTTCCTAAATAATTAGGTAAACAAATTCCGAAGGAGTTTCCAAGACATTCAGGTATGTGATTAGACACAAGTTTACATGACCAGAAATACATTCTAGCAAACACTGCTTAGCATCTCACCGTCCATTCTTAGAAACACAGTTGTTACCTTAGTAATTTTTCTCCGCTGTTTTCTCCCCCCGCCTCTTTCTTTCCTTCCTACAGCCCATTAAAGTGCTCCAGGGACTTATTATTGTGCATCCCTTGTCCTGACCGTAACTGCCCTCCAGGTACAACCCTTCTCGTGACTGAGATGTCCTAAACACAGCCAGGTGTTCTCTAGGGCAGCCAACGTACTTCCACAGTGTGAGGATTGAGTACTGGACATGTCCCAGTTCCAAAAACACCGGAGGGGACAGAACTAACACTGTTTACCTTATTAAAATCTGTGATTCTTGATGAACTTCTTGTATATGCTCTCGAGAAGGGGTCAAATACATTTTCCTCTCAGAGGACAAACTCATTTAATGAATCATGTGGCTACAATAAAAATCTAAACATAGAAGAAAGCTGAGATTTAACACACATAATCCGAAATGCTCAATTTTAGAACTTAAGAATAACATAGCATTCATTTATTTTCTAGAATATTCAACTCAGTATTAAACTGTAAAACTATTTTGTAAACACATTAAATTTTGGCCCTTAAGACTACAATATTGTAACTAAATGGGTAAATGAAAAATATTTTAGTTACAGCTAAGGCCTCTCAATATATTTCAAGGATAATAAATGAATCCCTAAATCAATACCAGAAAATATAAAGAATTTATAAATAATTAAGACATTTATCTTCATGGTAGAGAATAAAGTTATTGTATGTAGTTTAGATATGAAAATGAAATTCCTGTATAAAACTGGTACCATTTTTATCATTTGTAGAGCTCAGTAGCACTGCTTATTAATAATAGATTAAGCAGTTGTAGCCAGCTATATAAATTGGCAGTTGATTGCAAAGGGACCTAAAATTGCAATAGCACAGCATAGCAGTTAATGCAAAAAATGGCCCTTTCATTTGTAAAATAACAAAAACCTGCATCTTAAATTGCTGTGCTCAGCTTGTAGCTGTTGTAAGGCAAAAATGAAAGAATTAGGATAAAATTAAAGCGATATGGTAGTAGCATTTACTAGCAAATATGGTTACAAATGAAAGTCGGTTTCAACACTTCTTTCTCCTTGAAAATTAAAGCAAAATATTCACTAGTTTACATGACAAATTCAGAATCACTCGATCTGAGGAAGTCAAAAGGCATAGCTAATATTTCAATGTTGTACTGTGAACTACTTCATACAGTACAAATGAGTAATGTACCTTTGAAAGAATTCCACTCTGCGAACTGCTAATGAGTACCTTTTCAGAAGCAAGCTGCTTATCCAGGGCCTTAAAAGAAATTCCTTTGTATCAACTTAGTTGTATGCAAATTAGGTTTAAAAAAAGAAAGACCTGGATGGGAACTGAGAGAAATGAAACATTGCAATGTACAACATAGAGAAAATGCAAAGGTAAACATACTTTTGTATGTGTTAAAGTCACTGCTTCATGCTTACCACTGAAAAGGCTTACTAGAAAACATCTGCCTCTATAAAAGCAAAAGTCAACTTGGCAAAAGCAGTGCTAAATGGCCAGTTTCCATTTAAAATGGTTAAACCCAGGAACAAAATAAAAAGAATGTTGAGACTCTGAAAGTATCCACTTTCATGAAAGCAACATATAGCTTTTCAGCAACACAGTTCCCTCAGTGTTTGGATTGTACAGGCCTTCTTCCAATCAGGCACAATTACCAATACTAGAAAACTGCAAGAGATATGAGAGTCATTTATATCATAAAACCTTGACCAACAGGGAAAAAAAAAAGAAGTATTATAACATTTTCCTGCAGTTTGAAAAAGGTGTACATAGAAAAATAGTGAATAGTGCATGACTAAGCACATGAAATAAGAAAAATGTACAGGTCAACTCATTTATAGTAATTCAACCTTCATCTTCTGATTTACTTACTGTAAAAAATCTATTATAGCCACAATTTGGTAGTGAACTGTAGCCATCTACTGGAATGAACAGATAAAGCAAATGTTTAAGACAATGTTCCTCCCCAGGAATTCGGTTTGCTTTGAATGTTCTCATATATGCCAGAAAAATGAACGGCGTTAGATGCTATTAATACTGGAAAAGGAATACCTCTCCGAGCCAGTACAGGCTAAACAATGTCAAAAATACACTCATTCATTTGGCAAGCACATTTAGAAAAAAAATGCAATACTTCTTACAATGGCAATGCATTGACCGTTTGCTATAAATGGTGAAATTTTATCTTACGATCACCGAATTTACATTTTCAAAAGCATTTAAGAGCAAGTGTTTCAAACAAAACAAAATACTACTTACTGAATAATTTTTTTAAAAATCAAATACTTTCAGCACATTATAGGAGAGTGTATTTCATTAATCACCATCAACATGTAACATGGTACTAATAAGCTTAACTTTATTTTAAAAATCAAAAAAAAGAGAAAAGATCAACCCTTGCCATTCTCTGCTGCTGTTCTGAAACATAAGGGCTTATCCCAATACTTATGGCAATATTCTGAGTACAGGAACTCTGGTTACATCTAATTCTCATGAGAGAGGATAGGACTAATATCCCTAGAGGAATTAATTCAACCTATGTTCAGCTTTTATCTCCTAAGAAATCTCAAGTTCTATCAGGAAAGGAATGCATGATGAAGGGATAGGAGGTACCTGTAGTAAATCTAAACCAGTTATGGAGGGAAAACAACCTGCAGAAAGAGATGATAGCTTTTTTTAGAGGAGATGGTAACTCTTGGAAGAGTGAACAAGGTCTCCCCTTGGGCTCAGAGGAAAGGGCTGATTGGGAAATTACATCTGCTTCTTCCAGAGGCAGTTTCATTGCCAAGCATCATGGTGGTGGGTTCTTGTGTCACCAAGACCCATCATCATGGCTGCAATAACACCACTACTAACAGTATGTTACATCACTACTAATAGTATGTTCTCAAAGAGACCACAAGTGGTGCAGTGCCGAAACACGGCCATTCAGTCCCAAGCTGAAGGTATCCAGATGTCACCAGATGTAAAGGTGCTGATAAAATTGTTGAGTGGGGAAAGGGAAAACCAGCCACAAGGCCCTCTTGTTCCATTCTTAATGTAGTTTTTGGCCAATGTAATTGTCATTATGAGAGGACTCACAGGCTGTATTATCAGTACACATTCCCCTCTGCTCTTCTAGGCACTTTGGCCTTACAAAAACAACATCAGAATGTCTTCCAAGCATTTAATGTGTCCTAAGACACTCAGTCCATGTTATGCATAAATGCAGCAGAAATATGTTTTCTGTTTCATTTGGGCCCTAAAACAGACACAAGAGGATTTCTTAAGATTTACTGTCTGCCTTGAGTAAAACTAACCCATCAAAAAAAGGTACAATGTCTAATCAGTACAGAAGAAGGGTAATCCAAGAAGATCAGAAGCATAATGGTGTAAATTTTTAACCTTATGAGGTGCTTCTAGAACTATTTCCTGAAAAAGGGGTCAAATACAGCTGGGAAGAGAAGTAGAGGATACTGAGCGCATTCAAAGAACACAGAATGTACACACACACACAACCACATACACAGAGAGTATGCCCTACAGAATGGGAGCATTACTAGAAAATCTCTATGTCATGATTAACCCCTATATAACTCAGCCTCCACAGCTCAGAGGAGGCTAGCACAGTATTAAGCAAAAACTATCACACAGAACAAGTCAGCAGATCTCTGAAGTCAGAGGGGTGTTAAGATCTCCTCAACTGTGCCTGAAATTTCACAAGTATATTTGAGATCTGCTCTACTGTATTTATTGAGAGACTAGCAATGTCAGGTGTGAAAATCAACTGTTCTTCTCAAAAAAATCCATTATTTAAGCTTTGTGGCCTGAGAAGACCAGTAGCATTCAATAATTAAAAAAAAAAAAAATCACAAATCACTGTCTCATAAAGTGAAATGTAACTAAACAATTTTAAATGCGACACAACACCTTGGCAAGTCACTTACAAAAGCCCATTAATTAAATTAATTAGTTAAGGTATAAACAGTAAAACTTATACTCAGCAAATTCAGACAGATTAAACTCTTTGCATTGATGGGCTCTCATTGACAAAACTATTTTTCTACAGCAAATGGGGAGGAATTTGTAAGAACTATCCCACCAGGCAGAATTGGTAGTGAGCAGATGGGGCAGTAACATCTTTAACCATCACCATTAAGTCTCAAAAAGGATAAATATACTCATGATTCAAAGCATAAACCAATCATGTATTGTCATCAGAAACTGGGGAAAAAGTAAAAAGTAAACAAATAAAGCAGAAAAACTCAGCCCTCCACCCCTCACTGTTAGAGAAATTTACTCAGTTACTGTTCAGTACAACTCTTCTTACAGCTCTCCTGAAATAACAGGTACACCTGAATGTTTTAGTAATTACAGTAAAATCAAATGCATTGATCGCTGGATTCAACCCTATGTTGGTAAAACCTATTCTGAATCTGTTGGTGATATAAATTCAAAATCTCTTGTAATATATGCTACTATACAATGAACAGTTTAAAAAAATTTTTTAAAAAACCAAACTTGTCAAAAGCACCAAACAAAATCCCAAATCAGGTACATGCAAGGTATAAAAGTTTAAGATACAGGAATGATAAATAACTGCAGCTCTGTACAGACATTAACGTTTCCCTCTAATATTTCAGATACTATACTACTAGGTAGAACGGCTTTTTCTTTTACTTTTTTTCCCCTCCCTTCTCCCAAATTACTATCAGCAGTTTTTATAAAAGACATCTCAGTGAGATAACTGGTTATGGAATCAATAAATGATATGACAGTTCATCCAGTCTGTATAGCGCTATGTGGGAAGCGGTGCCCTTCTTGTTAAGGTTCAATATTAAAAGATACGCCTGAAATACAAAAGGCTGCTGAACAAACAACATTGAATGTCAAACAATTGACCATTTCTCACAAATTTTCAAAACCTGCTGAAGAAAACAACCATTTACAGACAGCAGCAACATTTAAAATTGCCTTTATCTTGTACCAACCATCATAAATTTGGAGGTTGAAAACCTGGTGCTACCCAAGTCAGTTGCACCATGTCCTTTGATGAAACCAAAATACTGCAGCTTAATGGCATTTTAAAAACATCTGGGTTTTCTACAGAATTTTAAAAGACAAGTTTGTGCCATGCTACAACTACTTAAACATAATCAACTGTCATTTTTATGTGTAATACAGGAATCTGTAAAACCTGGCTTTAATCCATTAAATTACACTGGATTAACGTGTGACAATTACTGCACTCACAGCATCCACACACCATCCAAAAAAGAGATGGATGGACAGATAGATATAGGACCACAAGCCTTACGGAAGCTATGCAGCCATTCCCTGTATAGGGCTTTCTCGCTTTAATGGCCTATTTCACAGAACAGTCTCTTGGAAATAAACTCAACCTGTCACTACGAGGCAAACCAACATGCTGATTATACTGAAATTATGAATCTCTTTCTGAACCACAATGTTATTCAAATCCCTTCCTCGATCCCCTTCCCGCTCTATAAGGCTCAACAAGCTGGAACAATAATGTGCTGAGCCACCGCAGCGAGGTTGCTTGCGTGAGATTCTATTCATCTTTTATACAACTGTGTGTACAGGCTTCTGAACAAACGAAGCCCAATAAAACTTGAACCTCTGCAGTATCAGCTACATCTTGTACTTTAAAAGGGAGGTCAGTTGCCTTATCTTTTTCCCCCCCAGATCCTTCCAAGTTTTTTGTTCCTCCATCCAAATCACTCTCAATGCTTTAAGCTAACTACTTTTGTTTTCAGCAATTATTTTCACTCCAGCGCTTGGAGGACTGATTTGGAAAACAAGCACAAATTGATTCCAAACACTCTAATTATCAGTAATGAACACCTATCATATTCTATAAGTGAAGAACCGATGAGTTACACGGCGAGGAAAGCGCACGACGGAAGAGTGGGGAGCTGGAAACACACCGCGGCGGGCGCTGCCTTTGCTTCCCGAAAAGCACGGAGGGTTCTCGGGTCCCGTTTTGGTTGCAGTTCCCGAGGCTGGCCCAGACCGTGGGCGTGGGCGGTGCGGGCGGTGCGGGCG
>WBMZ01003313.1:0-125597 GCA_013400975.1 Atrichornis clamosus
CTGTCCCTGTCCCTCTGTCCCCGCTCCCGCCCGGTCCCGGCGGCCTCCCCGCGGCGCCCCCTGGCGGCGGCCGCGCCTCCTTCCCTCCCTCCCTCCCNCCTCCTTCCCTCCCTCCCTCCCTCCCTCGCTGCGCTCCATCCTCCGGCTCTGCCCTATTGTTCTCCCGTCCCTTGCTCCCTCCCTCCCTCCGCCGGGGCTCGCGTCCTCCCGCGGCTCTCCGGCATCCCTCCCTCCATCCCTTCCTCCTCCTTCTCGCCGTCCCTCCCGCCCCGCTCCCCGGAGCTGATGTCACGCACCCGCTGAAGGCGCGGGCGATCATGGCTGCTGCGGCCGCGGCCGTGCCGCCGGCCTCCAGCTAATGCCCGCGATGGAGCCGGCCAGCCTGCTGCGGTTCCTGCGGAAGCTCAAGGAGGTTTTCGACGTGTGCGATGAGGATGCGGACGGGTTCATCCGGGTGGAGCACTTCGTCGCCCTGGGGCTGCAGTTCGGCCAAGGGGATGAGGTGAGTGCGGCGACCCCCGCGCAACTTTCACCTGCTGTGCCTGGCCAGACCCCGCCCGGGCCGCCCCGCCACCCACCTGTCCTCACCGCGGCCCCCGTCCCTCCGGGAGCCCCCAGTCCGCCCCTCAGGGCAGCCCTGTCCCGCTCCTTTTGGGGTGGCTCAGTCTCCCCCCGTCCCTCGGGGGGTCTCAGAGCCCTCCCCAGGGTGCCCTGGAGCCCCCTGCCCTCAGGACCACCAGCGGCCCTCGCCCTTTCGCGCGGAGTCCTCCCTAAAGACAGCCCGGCTCCCTCCTTCTCCAGGGGGTCCCGGAGCATCCCCCATCCCTCGGGGCAGCCCAGACCCCCGGGCTGACCTGATCCCGGTCCCCTGGGGTGCAGGGACCTGTCCCGGTGCCCGCACTGCTCCGGGGGTCGCAGTGCCTTTAGGGGGGTGTATTTATTTTGGGTTTTCTCCGTCCTGGCTGAGCCGAGCCCTCACCGCGGTGCCGGGCTCCGTGGGGCAGCAGGAGCGCAGCCAGCGCGGTGCCGGCAGCGCCTGGACAGCCGGGGAAGCACCCGTGCGGGCACCCCAAAACCTCCAGGTGATGGGGTGGAAGCGAGGGCTCCGTCCATGCCTGCCTGCCTCCCTCCAGCCCTTCGGTGACACAGCGTAAATGTGGAGTCGCGCCGCTGGGTCTCGGCGGAGCCGCTGCGTCAGTGGGACCGGTGTAAGTCGTGACATCAGTGAGGGTGCGAGTGGGATCCAGGCCAGAGGCCGGGAGGGCAGCGGCGTGCGCTCGTCGGAAACTGTTCCCTTCAGTGATTCCATCAAGGGCTGCAGCTCCAGAGAAATTAGCCAGCAAGGAATGCCTTCCCAAGGAGAACTCTTGGGATATGGCACTTCACTGTTCCATGCTTCACGATACGCCCCAGCAACTTTGGGTGCCAGGAAGGAGGAGTGGAGCTGGGACGAGGGTAGGATTCAGAAAACCGGTATCAAACAACCTTTTAAACTAAAATAAAACAAATTAATGTGAGGAGCTAATAAAACCGTAGTTTATAGAGGGATGCCAAAGAGGCAGCAAAACCAGAGTGAATTCACAGTAATTGTTGGAGCAAATTGCTTATTCCTGGCTTACCACTCTTAATGCAACACAGCTTGTGAATTAAGTCAGGAAATCAGGAGACAGAAGGCTTATTACTTACAGATAGTCACAGGTCTTAAACGTTTTCTTAATGAGAAGATGGAGTTTCTGGTTTTAACAAGCAAAGTAAGAAGGAGAAATGGGTAATACTATTTGGTAAATTGTATAATTTTATATAAAATAATAGAATTATTTTTAAATCCATACTGCCAGATACACTGCATCTGAATTGCTTTTTCCACTACTGTGTTTATTTGGAGGCAAAGCAGTGGCTTTCTTGTGCAGCACTGAGGAGGACTGATGAAATTCCACTGGCTGGTTAGCAGCAGGATGATCATAACAATCCTTTTTGGTCTTAGAAGTCTTTAAAGTTGTGAGGGAGGAGTGGGTTCTGTGAGATACAAAGGAGGATTCGGGTGGTGATCTAATAAGCTTAGCGTGAATTGGAGTATATTGGTTGAAAAATACTTAAATGGAGAGAAAGAGAAAACTGGAAATCCCAGTAAAGACAGCACTAGAAAAGTACCAGTTGTCAGTGGTGGTTTCAGGATGGGCTGGCTTGCTGGGCAAGAGAGAGAGTGCCAATGATGAGAAATGCATCCTCTGTATTCCATTTAGTTGGTAGTGTTGGGTAAGATATTTGTAAAACTGGGACAGAGAAGTCTTGTCTATACCCCTTATCATTTTATCTATCAGGGTTATAATATAACTTGTTCTGGTTTACTTCCCTGTGCCTGATGTGTTGGGTGGGAAGTGCCTTGACTTCCAAGGAGCATGGGTCAGCTGAGTGAAAGGGATTTGTAAATCACCAAAAGGGGTTTGCTGGCGAAATACGGCATCAATTTTCCAAGAGCAGATTTACTCCAGAACAACCACTGTATGTGAACTACTCTGGTTTAAAGGCTTGTTAAAAACGAACTTGCTGTGTGATGAATCACAGTTGATGTTTGGAGATAGTGAGAATCTTCTCCCCCACGTAGCACAGTGCTTTCAACCTTGCATCTGCAGGAACCTACTAAGTTCTCTGTGGGAATGCATCTCACGAAATTAAACTGAGGAGACACAGTTAGGGAGCAGTTCCCTTTCACGTTTTAGAATGTCTTTACTGTCAATGAAAATTAATAATATTTTTGATTCTGCTATGCTTCTTGGGCTTGGTCCATCTCAGCTCCCTTTACATTCAAAAGAAATCTTTCCATGGGCATCAGTGAAAGACTGATTTGCCCTCACATATAAGTTATTTGCTCCTTCTGTTTATGGAGTTCCCCTGACCATGGGAAGGGTCCTATTTTCTAACACTGTGAACTGAGTAATTCTGACTCTTTCCACCAGTAGCCCAGGGTAATGTTTATGAAATGAGAGAGTATCTGTCCCTTCAGTGGTGCCTGAAGGGGACACACAGCTTTCCATCTCTTCTCTACCTCCTCAGAGCCACCACCATCCAAAGTTTGGAGCCTATAAATTCTTATTTCTAACTTCAGTAGGGCTTGTGACTTGGACTGTGTAGGGCATTTAGCCTTTTCTGGTTTTTCCTTTTTCTTTTTGTTTCCTTTTTCCTTTTCTTTGCCTGTGTGTGTGGCGTGTAGTCAACATGCTGAATTTTATCATTCCTGAAAGATAACAACTCTCTGAAAATTGCCCCGAGGCAAAAATGTTGCAGCAAGGCAGCAGCTTTCCCTTCAAGCAAAGCAGTCCTTACCTGCACAGTCAAAATAACAAACTTTAACATCTCCAGTTAACTTTTTTACTGCTTTATTTTTAACGGGCTTTTGAAGCCTTTGCTTCTCATAGCTTGATACTTTTCCTAAGGCCTCACCATCACTATTTTGTCCCTCATTCTGTTCTGCCGTTCCCATGCACAGCAAAACCTCCTCTTGCCGTGCAGTTTTTGAAGCCCACTGCAGCAGTGCTGATGGCCCCAGAGCAGCTGCTCAGGTGAGGAGTTCTGGCTGTGGAAGCACTTCTAATAAGTCTGCCTACAAGCTTTTATTTTGCCCTGCAAAGCGTCTGGTTCAACTAAAGGAAGAAATGATTTGCCCGTGTTAATTTGGCAGAGCCAGGAGCAGAATCATGTCTCTAAATTCCTGAATTTAGAGCAGACCAGACTAGCTGAAAGCACTGCTTGCCTGTACAAATACTTGTGGAATTTTGCGCTTTTAGGCAGTTGGGCGTTCTGGCCTCTGTTCATCCCATCTGACTGTGGGTATTTAACTGAGTTGTCTCAATCAATCTTTCTCCATGGACATTGATGAGCAATTGAACACTCAGAGGCTGTAACAGGACCAAAGGATGAAAGAAATCCTTCAGAGATGCTTCTTTGTCTCCAGGACAACAGAAACTCCTAGCTGAGACTTTTGGTTCAGCGCTTGGGTCTGGCTTTCCTCTTGAATGGGGAGTTTGCCGTTTGTGTGGAAATCTGAAGAAAGACATGAAGGGCTGTTTCCAAAGCGACTTGACTGGATGGCATGTGCTCACTAGCTAAAGAAACACTTCACATAACACTGAGAAATGCCAAGAGTCGCTCACCATCTGGTTCCCTTTCACTGGGAAGAGAGTTGCAGTAGCAGCCAAGTGTCTGGGAGCATTGTGAGTGACATGTTCAGCAAGCCCCAGTTCTGGCAGGGGATTGTGTGAATGTGTATTTCAGGGGAGTGCCAGTTGATGTTTCATTATGCCAGATTCTACTTAAACTCCACGTTGAGTTTTCAGCAACAAGTGAAATAAGCTGAGCGTGTTGACAACTTCTTTCTGAGACAGGTAATCACCTTTTGGAGGCGTGCAAACCACGCAGGTGCTCGCACAGTAATCTTTGTCATGGTGAGATCTGCTCATCAGCGTGAAGCAGTGTCACAATTGAAAGGGAACTTGAGCAGCTAATAAAATGCACAGGCCAATATCAGTTATTCATGTGAGTGGACAGTAATTCACTTAAAGTCAGTGGTTTATTAGTAGTGTAGGACAGAAACAGCTAAAAACGAGTTCACATATTTCTCACGAACAAATGAACATTTCTGGCCAAAAGAAACTATTGAAATAGCGAGAGGTTTGTTGCTAGTTTTAATCACTTCCATTCATCCCCATTCAGGGCTGAAGTTAAAGGCATCAACCTCCAGTGCTGCCCAGGCAGTAGATTGTGGCTGTGGCTGAGTTTAGCGATGCTCCATTTTGACTTGCTGTCAGAAGTCTCCCAGGAGCTGATGTTGTCATACTCCAAACAGCCCTTCTATTGTAACCACTCCAGAAGGAGCTTCTCCTGTAAAAAGCAGGACTGTAATTTCACTTCCTGACATCCTGAGGAGTCTAGGTGAATTTCAGACTTCTGGCTGAGTGTTGCAGTTCAGAGTAGCACCCAGAAATAAATGGAACCAAAAATCCCGTCGGTGTGCACAATGACAGAGATTAGCTCACACCTTCTTAATAACATGCAGTCTGCTCTGGACTTACCTGCAGTCATGAGAAAAAGAGACTTGGGGACTGAAAGATTGAAAGAAAACGGTGTTATCAAGTGATACTGCCATTCTCATAATGGCATTCTTCTTCTCTGCTTTTCCTGGACATAATTACCAAAAGAAAAAACAAAATGCTTGCCCAGACCTAACAAGGATGCAGAGAGCACTCCCCTGTGACAGTGTTTTCTGGGTAGCAGCAAGGCTGCCACACATTCAGATTCCTTAAAACCACGTTTGCTAATGACCCAGATATTTCATATCATTTACAGTGACTGGGAGAAAATAGAGTTCTGAAGTGGCACAGCGGGGTACTTAGCTTATGGATTAGTCAAGGTACAGCCACTGCAGCCTCCCTAATTCAATACTAGCAGTGACTATGTCTAAAACAGCCTTTTGGTGTATCCTGCAACTAAGCATGTCTTTCTGAGCAGCTGACATAAAGCAAGCTTAGTGCTTGCCGTTAATCAGACGTTTTCCAAGGCGCTGTGGCGAGGAGAGGAGCTGTGGGTTTGCTGTGCACTCATGAGTTTAATTCGTTATGTAATGTTTGCATTTCAAAGGTAGGAGCTCTGAGGGGGTTGCCTGTACAGCCAGGAACTGATTGTTGCTGTGTTTTGCAACGCAGGCCAGTGATCTGAAACTGTAAATTCTCAATGCCTAAAGGAAAGGCAATCAATTTTGATAGCAGTCCTTGATATTTAAATGACTGTGTTTTATAGCTACCTCAGTGTTTGCATTTAGTGCAGGCACAGTGACACTGTGTTGTCTTATCATTAAATGCAAAAGTGAAAAAAAAGAGCTTGTGAAGATGAAGCATAGAAAACAGTACAGCGTGGAGGGTAACAAATGTGAGCTGGTGAGCTTCAAACATTCAGCTGCCAGGCAAGACCAGGTATTTTTAGTGTAAACTTTTCTCCCTCCGTGCCTCATTCAGTCCATGCTGTTGAGTTGTAAAATTGGTGTTCTTTGTCTGTGGTGTCCCTGCATGTTCTCCAGAAATTTGCTCCTGCCAATCCTGCAGAGGATTTCAGATTTCTCGCACGTATTGATTTTATTCCTCCAATATAATTAAGCTTTGAAAAATGACTTAAACAAACTTGCTACAAGGAAGGGTAAGTCTTGGAGGGAGAACAAGCCAATGCCATCCTGTATTTGTGGGTGAGATCCCCAATACAGAATTTTTATTGGTTTCTAAATTGCACTGTTATCTACAATTTAGCACAATTGACTCATACTCAGCAGCAGTGCTTTTACAGCAACAAAGTGGAAAAAAATCAATTGCCTTATAATGTTTAATGTTTTTGTTCTCTGTGTAGTTGACAATATAGTTTCCTGGTAATTTTATCTGATTTTAATGCTGATATTCACAAACATTTTAAAATCCGTGATCTGATTTTTGCATCAGAATGTCTGCTCAAGGGTTCTCACAGTTCCTAAAATATGCAGCATTTCGGGACACACGTGATCCCAGACCTAGATACTTGCACAGGCTGCTGAGTAAACCCATCCCTGAACGTGCTTAACTCAGTGCAGGGTGTGATTAAGTACATGAATGACAAAAGAGAGCATCAGACACAATCGCTACTACTCCAACATATGGTTTTACAACAGCAGTGGAGTGTAAACAAAGCACTGTGTGACACCTCTCCTTTTCACTCAAGCTACAATTGAAGGGCCTCACTCGGAGAGGATGCAAGTGTTTCTGCAGAGTTATGAATGCTGGTTTCACGTTTTGTGGGCAGTTAAAACCAAAAATAGCCGGGCTCCTTCCTAAGCCTTGCATCCATTTCAGTCCTGCAGGGTGTTCAGCCCCAGAACGAGAGACAGGAGTGAACTGTGGGGTCAGAGTACTGCAAGGGAGACAGGGCCGATGCACAGGGCATGGACCTGGAAAAATTGCACTGCACTCCTTAGATTTTAAAGTGCTTTTACAGTTTAGTTTGGGTGAAATGTTACAGTTTTAGGGGGTCAAGTGAAAAGCTTAGAAATAGTAGAGACTTTCCTCTGCTAGGATTCCTGAAATTAGAAAGGAATGGTCTGTTCTGGAGTGGAGAGGCTGCTGGCCTGGTGGCAGTCAGGGGTGTCAGTTTTTGAGTTATCTACATTTCAGTGCTCACACATGTGTTTTCTCAAGTGTTCCATAACATCATACATACATTTGCATTGTCAAACTTCGGTTTTTTGCCCTTTAAGGGACATTCTGGTGGTGTTGCATCATCTCCAGATGAACTGACCCTCCCCAGTGGGATCCAGATGGCTTTGGGAACATGGGATATTATTTTCCAGTGGTACTTCTGCTGTTATGATAAAAAATCCAAACAAACATGCAGATGCAAACAGCTTGGCCCATATGTTTGCGTGGTATTAATAGATTTGAGAAACTCTCCTGAGATATTGGTGATTTTGCTGGTTTTGCAGCAAGTGATTAAACAAGCAGCTTTAAGCTTAACATCCACGATGTGTGTGTTGGATTAGAGTAGCTAATAGCAATTTCAAAAGTGAAATGCCACAGAGGTGTCAGCACAGACACAATTTGTCACCCTTACCCTTCTGCCCCTGTGCAACAGCATCTTCTGTCGCCATGAAACAGTGCAGAATCCCCCGGTAGTGGTGCCAAGGCCACCCTTCCCAGTGCTGGTAGCTACTGGGGACAGGAGAAAGCTCTAGGAGAGTTTTGTTGCACACTTTATGCAGCCTCCTTAACAACTGCTCTATGAGTTTGGCACATTATTTTCACCTTAAAGAGGTAGGAATGTCATGAACTTCACCTTTTGGGGTTTTCTGTAAGTATGATATCTCGATTAATTTCATTTGAAGCTAGCTTTTTATTGACAAAGTTTAAATTTAAATATTTGGCAAACAGCAAGTGAAAATGCTCCAAATCATAAGATTTTGCTCAACATAAAGCATTTTTCTGTTTACTTCTGAGAAACATGAAAAACTGGGGTTGATTTCCTTTACTCGGCGAGAAAGCTGAAAAATCAATTCTTTACCAAGTTCTGTATTGAGCGAGTGCAGAGACTCTGTGGATGTAGGAGGAAGAGAAAAGAGGTTGTTCAGTACATCTCTTCTCTGCCCAGCTGGAGTTATGTTCAGGTTGCACTTACCCAGAGCTGTGGGGAAAGTAAAGCAATAGGCAGAGCAAACCCATGGATGATGCCAAGCCTTGTAAGAGACTAGACAATGTAATCCTCAGGAACAGAAAACCAGGGAGTTCCTGCAGGAAGCAGGAACTGCTTTAAAGTGTGGTTCAAGAGCACTTAGGATTTTGACTCATGAATATTTGTTTGTTTGGCTATGAAGCCTGATTTCATTTACTGCAGCCAGACGTCAGGGGAACTTGTGAATTTTAGAGTGAATTGCGCGTTTCATTCCCCAGTTCTCTTTGGGATTGCTTGAAAATAAAGAATTGAGGAATGCTTTGGGACACATCTTCAAAGGAGCTTTGATAACGTCAGTTTTGCCTTTCCTGCTGAGCAATTACAAGGCATGGAAGTTTCCACTGAGGAAAAACTGCATCTTGCCTTCTCACCTGGGAACTGAGTGCCCTTTGCCAAACACAAACTCTCCTGCACGGTCAGATGCATTTGCTGGGAAATGCTGTGATATTTGCTTCCAATCAGGCAGTCCAATGTGTCTTGTTTAGAGAATGAAATTGGTTTGAACAGTCTGCTGTTGACAGCTGTCATTTGGGAAGGTCTAAATTTGAAGGTCAGTGCATCTGTAACTGCTGGTGTGACTTTGGGGGTGGCAGATTATGATGTTTATCAATAGCCTACCACCTCACTTGTGTCCTCTAGTCACCTTGACTGATGACTCTGCTGGTATTCCAGAGGATTTCTGGATGTCTGTCAGCCAGATTGGAGGCTTTGGCTCTAACCAAGCTCACGATGTCTTTCCAATGTGTGAAAAGATAATTTCTCTGTACAGAGAATTTGGCACAGGTCAAGTTACTGTACTGGTGCAAACACGGGCAAATGCAGATCATTTGTTTCTAGATTTAGATAGTCACCCAGATAACCTCTGGAAAAGGCCAAATATTCACCAGTTACTTGCATTCTGCCAAAGGTCATGGCACAAATTGCTTTTTCTCTGTACGTAGGCGCACGTGATTTCTCTTGCTGTACTTTTCCTGTAAACCTGGTCTGACTGCTGTGAACAGCATTTCTTTTCCCAGCAATAGTTTTCTTTCCCCTGTGGTATTCTAAGCACATTTTCAGAAGCTTGACAGGCCTGGTGTGTGGAAGCATCCTCTTGGTGCCTCTGTCTAGCGCTCAGCGATGGGTGGAGGTTGGTGATCCTCTGTACCAGCTGTTTCTTGGGGTGGGCACTGGATATTCCGTGCATTGGCACGTGCAGGGCCAAATTGCTGCTCTCAGTCTGCTGCCTGGGGCCACAGAATGGTGTGGGGAGGAGGAGGAGGGCACCAGGCAGCAGAGATTTAATGCGTGAGGATGGATGGTGCCTCAAGGGAGGCATCATGAACAGCCTGTAATCCCCACTGCCGCTCTGCAGCGTCACAGCCCTGCCTGGGCGCTGCTGGAGTCTGTCTGAAGTAAGGCACGCTGCTCTGGCCTCACTGTTATTCTCCTGGTTTATTCCTTCCTTATTCAGGGACAGCTTCAGTCTGGGACTGGCTGTTGCTTCTGCTCTTTGGTGGGTGGCTCCTGTTTAAGTGAGGGTGGTTGTTTAGCTCTGGTTATGTTACAGCAAATTAGCGCCTGTTTGGAAGGGAATGGAGCTTTGGAGGGGTTGGTCTAAGTGATTATAAACACCAGTGATTTACACATTTCAGGTGAAAAGCTTGCTTGATTGAGTTGGTGGAATAATGTGGCTATAAATTACCTTTGGGTTTATTGCAGTTGGCTGCTGCAGCAGATCTTTAGCCACACGTTCTGTTCAGAGGCACTACTCCTAATTCAGTGCCTGACACTGCTTGCATTTTGTAGATGTTGCACTATTCTGTAGAGCTGATCCCCTGGATTTATGGTACAGGGTAGAGTAGGAGGGTAGATCCTCTCATAGAAAAAAAATTGCTGACGTCTCTATTTTGGGGAAGAAGTGTGAAGAGGTATTTCAAAGACCTCTTTTACAGGAGGAAGGGTTGCCGTGGATTACAGTTGTGAAACATTAGGTCTGATTTTGCACCACACCACACCCCCACCCCCTGCCCTGCTTTACTTTGTTCTGTGATGAGAAGTGAGCACCAGGTTCATGTGCCAGGCTTCTGGGTGGCACGGGATGGCTGAAGAGACACAGGCATTTATTGCTGTTGGCTTCCAGAGATGTTTCCTGAGCCCACAGGTACACCAGGCTGAGCACCCTCTGCAGAGCCAAGACGCAGAACTGGCCTTTTTTGGGGAGGATTTTGTATAAAGCAGGGTGTTTCTGGAGTCCTTTGAAGATGCCTGAGTGATGGGATCTCACTGAGCTGGTGCCTCCCTTCCCTTTTCACACTGTGGAACTGCTTTACAGCTCACAGTGTCTCTGAAGGTTGTCATTCACTGAGTGTGCCAGTCACAGAAGGTATTTCTTTAATTAACCAAATACTTTAATTTCTCTTCTTTTTCTCCCCCCTGTGTTTTCTCTCCCACTCTTGCTGCTGATAGAAACCCATTTTACAACCAGTCTGTTAGTCACTACTCCTTCACTTTGGTGAGCCTGCTGTCAACAACACTGTGTGCCACCATCAGCTCGAACCTGTGTTTTCTCTAAATGACTTGGGCAGCAGGATCCCGATGGGAAGGGGGAAGAAGGATGTTCTCATCGAATGGATTGCAAACAGATGGACAGCAGTGAATAAGCACAAAAGAAATACTGGTGAAGTGTGTGAGGCTTTGAAACAGGGTGTCAGTGTTGGAGAGAGCACCTGGGTATGTCTTAATACCCACATGCAAGCATTGATTTCCAGGAGTAAACTGCCAGCCTGGAATGGAAATGGATTTGAAGACCCAAAGCGTGTGCTCAGTGCACACTGTAATTAGATTGTGTTTGCAATTTCACCACAGGACTGGACTTCAACCTTTTAAAAAGTCAATCTTTCTTCAGGGGCTCATGGGGCTATTTATGATATCAGTGATGGTCTCAGGGAATGTCATAGCTGTCAGATGGGGAGGAAAGGAGAGGCTATCAAAAGATTAAATTTTGATAACATTTTAAATGTTACCCCCTACACTGTATTTAATGATTCTCTAGTTCTGCTGAAAATCAGTGGCTCTGAAATGTTCCAGCCATTTTTGAAAACATGATTTTACTTCCCCAAGTACAGCAGAGACTCAGTAAAATCTTACTTGGGCCCTAGGAAAAGACTCAGGAGGTGCTAGACACAGTAACACATTGCTCTCCACAGAGCAATTTTCCCGGCTGTCAGAACTGGCTGTTGTGCTTTCTGTTATTAATGAGGGAGTTATAGTTCTCTTTAGGAGAGCTTTCCATGATATCTCCTGCTTGGCTCTTGAGGGGCTCTTATTAAAGAGCTGATGTGATTCCCATGAAGATTTGGTGCAGTCTCTGCTGAATGGGTCACTCCATGCCAGATAACCTGAGCAATGTCTGCATCCCTTCTTGGGACCAGCAAGGAAGGCAGGCTCAGTGCAGCCCGTGTGTCAGCACTGCTTGAAAGAAACACCCCACACAATTTCAAAATATTCGTCTTTGCTCAACTAATATTACCAAAATAAAATAATAAAATAGGCTGGAGGTTTTTTTGATGCCGGATTAATAGATTTGGGTCACAGACTGTAAATGAGTGTGACTCAGCTGTGTGAATAAATCAGCTCACTTGATTGTGGGGTGAATTTACACTTTCAAAGCTTTTAATAGGTAATGAATATTCAGGGTCTGCCACATGGTAGGAGATCTAAAACAAAGGCTTAAATTCCTAGGGCCTCGGCTCTCAGTCAGCAAGTGTTGTTACCAAAAAAAGCGTGTCTTGGAGGGGAGGATAGCAGTGCTGCTCTCATCCCTGGTTTTTTTTCCTCTTTCCTGTTGCTAATAGGGATGCAACAGTGTGATACACCAGATATGCAACTGGTGGCCGTGGAGGACAGGTTTTACCCTGCTGTCTTAATGCTCAGAGCTTGTTGTCCTCTTACCACCATTTGCAGACGTCAGCGGGTGTCACACGGGGATCTGAAATCTCCCAGTGGCTTGCAGAGGAATCTGGGAGCAATTGTTCACCCCAGCCCTGGAGGCAGGGAGGCAGCACCAGGCTCTGTTCTTCTTCTAGGGCAAAATGCTCAAATCTGTGCGGTAACAAGAAGTATTTAGTGGAACATTTATCAACCCAGTTTGTGCTGAAGAAGACAGCTCCCCTGGGTTCTTATGAACAGACACAAGCTTTGAGGTAGTAAAAACCTGTTTCAGTGAGAGTCATGGCATTGATTTGCACAGTAGAGCCCATGCCCAGGCAGGAAACAGGCAAGAAATGCATGACTTTCCTGGGCCCTGCTGAGCAACTCAGCATCCTGTAATAATTCTTAATTTCTTAATTTTTAAAATACTATTCAGAAGAGTAGCGGGGAAGGGAAATCAAGATGCTGGTGCAAAGTTACCCAAGTTAAGAATAGCCTGCAACATGGCTATGAAGTGTTTTAAGTTTCGTATTTTTGCTGGCAATAGAGATTTCTTGCCAGAGCTCTCTGTGGAATTAGTTTGAAAATCTGCATTCAAGGTAGCTGGATAAGGAAAAAAGGATTTGGCAGTTCTGTGATAATCTTTAATCAAAAAGGGTCTATCCAGCACCTCAGCAGAGTTCTCCTGGGCACAGCCTTTCACTGCCTTTGCATGTGCCAAGACTGAACCACAGCTGATGATGAAGTGGAGGAGGTGACAGGGCTGGTCTGGAATGTGTCTGGTTTAGGTGTAGCCTGCATTAACCTGCCACAGCAGCTCTGTGTATGGGCAGCCCCGGGGACGGCCAACACTTCCCAAAGTGGGAAAAATCAGGAACTGTTTGTTACAAAAGCTGAGCTGATGATCCACGTGCAACCAGGACCTTCTGGTGTTCCACTGATGCTCCAGTGTGCAGTTCCAGAGCCTGGGATGCTGACAAGCTTGATCAGCTTCCTTCTGCTGAAGATCCATCCCCTCAAAGAAAAAGAAACAAAACAAAATAAAAGGTGTTAAGTTTTGGAAAGGCAGGGGGAGATCTCCTTAACAACAGCATTGTTGCAAGGAAGTCCGGAACCTGCACAGCTTCTCCTCGAGGTGCAGCCAGGCACTGATGGATGGTCTGAAATATGTGCACAGAATTTATGCCACTGGTAAAGACAATGAAGGAAATGAAAAACCAGGCCTCAGCTGTGCCAAGCACTAAGAGAGGTGCTCCCAGAGATGTTAGCAGGGTTTAGGTGTGTGAAGATAAAAGCATTGGTGGTTTTATCTGAGCAGGAGTGGGGTTGAATGAAAGGTTCAAATTGAATGCATATAGCTGTGATTTGTTGATCTTAAGCTGTATTTTTTCCCCTCAAAAAAGTCCTGTATGATTTGCGACATCCATTTTAACAGGATTCTCTGGAAATTAGTCTGAAAGCACAAAGGATGTAAAAACCCATGCTATAGAATTCTGCAGTAGAAGGATATTGCATTCTTAAATTCTACAATCAGAGTAAAAATCTATCATTTCCATTCACTGCTAGAGTTTTTTTTCAGTAGAGGGGTTAATTTGTTGTTTGGTTCTGTTATCTGTAAGGAGAGATAATCAGTGGAAGAAGCTGCTGAGATGAAGTGTAAAATGTTTAAGATATTTGAGGTGAATGCTCACTGTTATTGAGTCGGTCTTCCCAAGCCACAGCATAATATTCCTGATGAGGCACCTCTTTGAGGACAGCTCTAAGGGAATATGGCTAGGAAAGAGAAAATGGAGAACCAGGAACTTGTGTTGACAGACAGAGGACTTGAACCTGCAGAATTCTGAACTGGTGCTTCAGCTTTGTGGTTGTGCTGAACTGGGGCTAAACTGCTCAGCATTCCTGCAAGGTGAGAGTCTGAACAGCAGAGCAGGGCTGGGGAGGAAATGAGCTCTCTGATCAAGATGTTCCAAAGTGCATCTTCAAGGCAGGTCTGAGTCAACACTTTGAGATAAAACTGTCAGACTAGGTGATAACACAAAATATTCTGACAACCTACTTGGTCTGGAAACAAACTCTGTCTGTTCCTTGGCAGTGATTTCTGATTAAACTGTTGCCAGCAGCTCAGTGCTGACCACTGTGACTAAAGCCATTGGCTCCTCCTGTTTGACATAAAACATTCAAATATTTAAATAAATTCAAGTGAATCATAGGAATCATTTTTTAATTTGGAAAATTAAACTGCTCTATAGCTTTGTTAAGGATCACTGAGCTCCACCTGAGTCACTGACAGCAGTGAGGAAGCTCACATACACATGCCACAAAATAAAATGCGCTAGACAAGGTTTTTGATACAGCTACACTTGGCAATTATATCTGACCTTTCGAAATAACCCAGGTGCAGAAAATATGCTGGGGCACATCACAGCTAAGATGAAATTCAAACACACTTCCTGGTTTCCAGAGAGCCCTGCTCTTTGCAGTGAAGAGCAATTAGGTTAGCCAAAACTGAGAAACAGGAAATCATCTGCAGGAAGTTCTCCAGGCGTGCTGACTGTGTGCACTCCCTACGTAGTGAAGTCTGCATGTTGGGCAACCTGTGCCTTGGGAACAAAAGGACGTGTGCAATTCCATGGAGGTGATTTAGAGTAGGAAGATTGACCATAAAATAAACAGGTTCCTGCTCACCAGTGAAGCTCTGCCGACACATTGGGACAGTTTGTTGCAGTGCTGTGTTAGTGAGTGCAGCAGCACAACATGTCAAAGTGTCATATCTGTGTCTGGCAGGAAATTGGCCAAATTACCTGTAGCTCTCAGGACTCTGGCTGTCTTTAAATGACTTTTCTTATATGCATTTTCCCCATCCCATCTTCTTCCTACATCAAATACGGGGCGTTGTCAGAAGCTACAGCCTGAAAATCTCACTTTCTGCTGTAATAAAAGGACTGAATGTACATTGCTGAAGTGGACATAAGTCGCTTTTCCATTTCACTTACTGTGCTGAGTGTTCATGATCAGAGCTTGACCAACTGCCTGGAAACAACCTGTGACGTTACAGGAAGATGCTGTGGTCATCTGCCACAGTCTTTGTGGAGCTCCACTGACTTTAGGAGGGCTCCCTGTGCCCACAGAGCAGAGCTTAACTTATTTGCTACAAGTACCTTGAAGTGGAGGGGAGGAGGATCAGCCATGTATTTGGAAGAGCATCCTTTGCCAAGGACTGTGGTGGTTAGGACACAGCTAAAAATAGATGTAAAGAAAACTAATAAGCATCAGAATCATTGGGACAGAGTGGAAGAGAATAAGGTACTTTTCCTGGTGCCTGTTCAGTATGTTTAAATTGTGCTTGGATTTTAAAATTATGGGACAGGTTCAGCAAACAATCAGTCCTGACACTTTCAAACCAACTAAAGGGCACCCAGCAGAAATGTTAATGGATGAGCTGTAGTGAATGCAGCAGGGAGAAGGATGGAAATAGTCTCAAAGGGTGTGAGCAGGATCAGATTTCTCTGCACTGTGAAATGCAACAGACTAATGAGCAGTGGCTGAACACGGCGACCACTGCACTTACTGTACAATTCTTCCTGCAGTGTTCACTTTTTCTTACCAGTGACAACTGTGATCTGTAACCTCTACCGACTGCTTAAGCACAGATCTTCTTGTTCCTGATTTAATTTCTTGCTCAGGAAGAACAAAAACTTACTCCTAGCTCAAGTCTGCACTTTTACAGACAGGGTCGCTGTGTCTGTGGCAGAGCAGGAAGGCACAGTTCTGATTGTATGCAAGATTCACAATTTTGTCTGAACTGGGCTCAGCCAAACCAGTACCAAAATGCCTCTGAGCTCTTAATTAAAACTTTTAAATGCAAACAGAGCACTTGTTTAAATCTTTTCCACGTCTTTGTCCTTGTGGTAAGATTGCACTGATCTTTTCAAACAAAAACAAAGGCGTTTCATCTTAGACTGACTATCTTTGGTCTTTGCTGCTGAAAATCCCATAAGCCTCATATTCTCTTTTTTATTGGCATGAAAGAGATAACAAGAGGGAGAACCTGTCTGTCCTCTGTCACTCTTAAAAACACTGGAACACGAACAAAAGAAAACAGAGGCTTTAGCGACCTCATGGGAAACCACCTGGAAAAAACCAGAATTCTTCTTTTCCTGTCAATAGATGAGCAAATTCTGTTTAGGGTTTTTATTCCCTTAGATTGAAGGACATTTCAAGGGTCTAATTCTGTTCTCTGTCACTCTAGCATTGGTGTAACTGAGCATTAATGAAATGCTGATTGATGGAATCAGACCTGTAATGGTTCTCTTGCAGTAATAGCAGCTGCAGCAGTTTATGCCTAAAACTCAGGAGCCCTATTCCCAAAGCAGTAAAGTAGCATTTATACAGAAGAAACAAGGAAGTGATTAATAAATGCTGTTTTAAATATTTACAGGTCTCTTTATCTTGCTGCTTAGAGATGCAGGTATGGACAGCACTTGTGGAAAAACTGCCCAACCTCTGCCTGACCAGGAATTTCCCTCTTTTTGTGCACAGGAAGCAAAGGGGTGGATGTCAGCCCAGCTGGGAGCTGCTGTGTTGTGCAGGAGTCCTTAAGTCTCTGGCTCCATCCCCACAGCCCTGCACAGGGGAAAGCTGTGTCTGTCTGTGTCAGGCATCCTTTGGAATCCTGCAGTGATCCCTGATGTTTTGGTCACATCCTGGCCGACCTACTCCCGTCCTGGGGGTCCAGGGCTTTCCTTCACTCACACTCTTGCTTTTCTGGCTATGCACAAAAATAGCAGCTCCAGGGAATTTCTTCCCAGGTATGCTCAGTGTTTCCTCCCATTCCTTGTGATCTCCACCCCCTGCTACTAAAGATGGAGTTTGGGCTCCATGCCAGGGGTGGAAGGCAGATGAACTCCCATTCTGGCATCACTTCTGGAAGAGCTTTTCCATGCACATTGCAGCTCCCTGGCTGTCCACAGACTCCTAGTTTTAAAAATCATGGTGTGCTTCTCAGCACTGCAGTGGAAAGTGGGAATGCTGTTGGGATCAGCTCTTCTGGTGGATGAACAGGAGCAGAAACACCTGGATAAGGGACTGACAGGCAGATGTGGTCTGCCCTTGCTCACTCAGTATTCAGACTGCATCAGCAATCCAGTGCTTAGAAATATACAGCACTTTAAAAGCTCTATTTATAATTTTTTTTCCACTTCCAAGAGTAAATATTTTACATTAGTTCTGTGATTTTAGTGTCACTGATCCCTGTTTGTGCTTGACTTCAGCAGCTCATGCTTAAAGTCTTTTCCCTCATCCCAAATCTTTATTGGTGATTTATTTGCACAAGATTTGCTGCTGCCTTTTTTCTGCTGTCAGAATTTGAACTCGCTGGCTGTGGGCTGTGTGCTGGGTGGTGATTTCTTTGGCACATGTCCTCTCTTCTTTGGCAGGTCCTGAGTTTATTCCATTCTCTTTATGAAGTGAAGTGAAAAATGCTAAGCCGAATTTTCAGTGACTTTCACTTTTATTTAATTAGTGCTTTATCTTGACATTGTCTGGGGTGTAAATCTTGTCCTTTTGCAGACCAGGGGCAGCTGATGGAGGGTAGCTTTGGCACTGGCTGCTCAGCAATTGGTGTGTGACACAAGCTTATTTCTGGGGTGGGCAGGTGGAACCAGTATTGCAGTTTACTGAGAGTATCTGATAAATGTTTCTGTTCGATTGTAATGCAGAATGGGATGTTTTGTTGCTGCCACATGACCCTCTGAATATTCCATTCTCCTCGGTTTCTTGCTCTTCACCCCTCATGACTTGCTTTAAACAGGCCATGACTTTCCGATATCCTGTGCCTCTGCTCCCCTGTCTTAATTCCAAAAGCTGCAAAGGGCAAAATCCACACCAGTGCTGAGCCCGTGCACAGGGCTTGCACTGGGCAGCCCAGACACTGCCTGTGGATGCTGGATAATGCTGTGGGTAAGTGTGGGGCATTAATCTGCCATGCAGTGTGATACTCTGGAGAGCCACTGCTGAGTGGCATCTCAGCCCACAGGGACCTTTCAGGAGCCGGTGACATGACAGCACAGATCTGATCAGCTGCAGCAGCAGAGATCGTGTTTGTTACATCATATAACCCAAATTGTGTTCATTGTATGCCACTGTGAGGTGACATCAACCACATTTGGTAATGCCAGCATGTCTGACTGCAGGATTTGAAGCTTCTGTGTGTGCTTGAACGTTTCTCCTCGTGAGGAGAACGAGTGGAACATCCACATTCTGGATATGGGAGCAGCAGTTCGCCCTGCCCAGCCTGCCCCAGGCTCGTGTTAAGTGTGTGTAAATGCCACCCACAGAGCAGGGCACAGGGCTGCAGCACTAACCACAGCCTCAGGCTGTGGGATAACAACTGATTTTCTGCACAAATCAATGGCAGTAAGGGTGAAGGACCGAGCCTAAGGTACAAACAGTTGGAGCCCTTCCCAGGCTTGAACTGAGAGCAGAGTTTTGTCATGTGTTTGCTGGGAGAAAGAAGAGCCTCCAAACCCTCTCACTCCTGCAGTGCCCTTGCTAGAGAAGAACAAGTTAATTGTACATCTGACGCAGCAGGAGCCTTTCTGGGTGTCTTTCAAAGGAGTTGACAACTGATAATTACATGAGATCTACAGGCTGTCTGTCCTCTGTTACTCCAGCACAGCTCTGAATGCTTTCACTAGGGGGAAAGCAACACAAGGAGTCCTAGAAAACCTATGATTACAGGGAAGGAAGTAAGATTTGTTCTTGTTGTTGTTGTTGCTTGCTCTTATCCTCTCTAGCCAATCTTAAGTCTTGTGCCTGGTGCGATTGCACAGTGCTGGGAGTGTTGCTGTTGTATTTCAGGTCTTACTCTCGTGGGGGCTGGGGAAGATCTGCACATCTAGCCAGACTTCTCTCTCTGGTTGTAGCTCAGGGCACACTCAGTTTGCAAGGGCAGGACTTGGGATGCAGCACATCTGTGCCAGCTTTAGTGGGATCTCGTGCCTGATCTCCTGCTCTCGCCATATCTGCCCTGCTCTCAGCAGCAACCTGAAGTCAATGTCAATGATAAAACAGAAAGTTGCTGAAAGTGTTAGATGAAATCTGGGTGCCTGCTTGCAAATTGTTCCCAGGTACCGTGTAAACTCAGCTCTGTGACTTGGAATGAAATGGGCTGTGTGTGCCGGGACATGGACCTGCACAGACCAATTACATTGCTTTCCTCACTTTCCCCAGGACTTTATGGAAAACCTTTTCCAGTTATGCAGCACCAGTTGTGCAAGAACTGGAATATGCTGTAGTCAAATGAGATTGGGATTGGGCAGTGGGGAAGAACAGTGTTTCTTCCAGCTTGCCTTAAACTTGTGACAGGATGCTGTGACTCAAACCTGAGGCCTGGAACAGTCCAGCAGAGGAGGACAGCTTGCATACCAGAACATGATTTTGCATTGGCTTTCCCAGAGTGGTCTGTTCTGGGGAACCAGAGGGCTTTTCAAATTATTATTATTTGATCCAATTTTACAGCTCATGTAAGAGAGCTGTAGCTAAACCAGCTGGGGACTGGATCCCTGTTACTGAATTAGAGCTGTGTGTGTTTGACTTAGCATCAGGGTGATGTCCTACATCAGTTCCCTGACAACTAAATTTTGTCTCGTGTCAGAGCTCTCTTTTGGCTGATTCGAAAATTTGGCAGTCTCTAGCCTCTCCGACTGAAAAAAATCCCTTCTTGCATGTGTTAAGTATGTATTTAGGCCACGTTAAGTTTCCAGAAAGGGTCTGGTCTGCCACCAAGGTGTTGGGGAGTGCAGGGCTGCTAACAGAGCAGAACTGGAACCAAGTGTTCCTTGGACTCTGGGAGCTGCTGCCCAACCTGTCAGTCAGGCCAGAGAAACATTTTCTTCCTCATGCTTCTGTCCCTTTCCCTGCATGGTTATTTTTAGAATCTCTCCACCTCTGCATGTCGGTTGTGGAGCTGTGTTGCAGCAGATGAGAGCAGAGGCCAAATGGGTTCAAACCAGCCAGGCTGGGTGTTTCTATTGGTTTTTATAGAACACTGCATAAGGCATTAGCTTCTCTTCATATGTCCGTGGTACATGCCAGCTCCCCACTGTAGTATTGTTCCAGTGCCTGACGTGGAATAGTATTTTATCTTTCAGTAATGAGATTCCTTCACACAGGACTTATTAAAGAATAAATCTAGGGATAGAGAAGCATTTGCTTGTCCTCCTGGAGTTCTTGGAGTGCTGTAATTGCCACAAGTACTTCCTTTAATGCACACAAACCTGCGAGTGCACACAGATTTGGGCTCACTGCTGTGGTGTCCAAGTGCCTCAGTGTGCACTGGCTGTCAGTGTCCTGGGGGTTTGGGAGTGGACACACAAAGGAACTCATGACCTGCCCACGGTGAAAATCACTGAGTCGCTGGCAGAGCTGGTAATTTAACCCAAGTCTGCTCAAAGCTGGGCTACTCTTTCAAGATTTATTTTGTATGGAAGGAGGTGTTGGGGTGAGTGTGTATCCTGTACCATCCAGATCATTTCAGCACAGATTTAGCCTTACTAATTACTTGCCCTCCTTCCTTAATGGAGTATTTACTTAACATTTGACCTCCTTTAACATACTCAAACAGTCTGAGTTGGCTTTCCTAAGGAGTTCAATCTTCAGCTCTTTATTCAGGCAGAATTCCCTTTATACCAGTTATGCTCCCTCTGGAGCAGGGCCAGCAGCTCCTGCCCAGGCTAAGCCAGAGCCTTTCAGACAAGGCACAGATTTTTTTTTCCATCCTTACCATTAGATGATTTATAGGCACTTTGAGAGTTTTGCTTTCAGTGAGGACAACAGCAGGACACAGGAAAAAGATTAAAATTCTGTTTATGTAAAAGACAGAGGTTTGTTGTTAGTTCAGCAGGGACTAGAGACAAACACATCAGGAATTGTATAGAAAATTCTTATTCTCTGGAGATATTTTCCCAGTGTCACAGACTGAAGGAGCTTGGAGCACTCTGCTGTATGGATACTTGCTTGACACAGAGGGTACAGATGAGATCTGACTGCACTGTGTGTTGCTGCGTCTTTTAGAACCAGAAGTCCCTCTCCTTCTTCCCACTTCTATGTCCCATCCATTTGCTCTTAAAGCTTCAGAGTCTCACCTTCCCTCCAGGGGCAGCTTCGTGGCATTATGGACTTGAGTGATGCTCCTTGTCTCTTCTGTGAGGAGTTGCTGGTGTTTGAATGATCAGGAAGGAAGACCCTGGGGCAGTAAAAGCCTCAGCTGTGTTTGCCAGCTTCCACAGATGAGCAGTCAGTGGATGCAGCTTAAACCACCATGGAGGTACAACAGGGAGAGCGCTTTTTGAGAACAGCATCACATTATATTCTTCTTCGAGCAGATAACTTATTCAAGGAGTGACAGATTGTCTCATCTGTCTGAGGCTCTAGCCTGCAACTCGGATTTAGCTGTGGTTGCCACAGATTCCCTTTGCTGTCAATATGCAGTGTATCCAAGCATAAAATGAGCCATCAGAACACAGCTCAGAGGTGCTGTCTTAGGTTTGGATGGCCAGGATGGGAAGCCTTGGAAAGCTGTTGCCTGCATCTGATTCGCAGATGGTTTTAAGGCTTTGGTCTGCAAGGCTTTAATTCAGCACACTGCATTAGCACTGAATTTATATCTATATTATATGTCCAGCAGGATATTAATAGCCCACAAGTGGCTTTTGGAGCAAGTGTAGGCTTTCCTGTTTGAATCAGCCAAGAAATTGATCCTGGAATACAGGCACAGGAAAATGCTTGAAAACCAGATGAGAAAAGCTAGAGCTTACTCTGAAGGGTCAAGTATACAAGAATGAAAAATTTACTTAGAAATGTAGTGCAGGAAGGAAATGTCCTAGAAACAGAGTATCCCAAGTTATAGGGAAAGTTTTTTCCAGTGCCAAGAGGAACAACAGAAAGTCACGAACAGAGAAACAATTTTTCAGGAGTTTGACGCTTGCAGTTTACAGCTTGTTCTTGATGCACTTCTGGCAGAGCTCCATAATGGGGCTGGTCTCTGTTCAATCCCGTGGTCAGCCTCACCTCTCCTGCTGAGTGCTGCTGCTTCTGAGCCGTTTGACCAAGGGTGAGTAGGACTCGCTGGTCATTGTCTGCTCCTCAGTTCTGCACCCTGACCAGGAGGTGTTCGGGTCAGTGGAAAGGATCCTGTTCACCTCCCTGAGCTTCGGCCCCAGCCACAGCCGGCCTGCTCAGGGCCGCTCGTGTGTTACTGTGCGTCTGTCCTGGCTCTTGGCCTCTCGTGGTGGTGACTCAGGGCTGTCCCAGCCCTGTCTGCTGCGGAGCCCCTCGGCGGGGTGGTCAAGGCTCGGGGGGGGTCTCTAATCCCACGGCAGGTTTGTCCCTGTGACACCAAAGCACTGGTGAGGTGGGGCAGCACTTGCCTTGTTCCAACCCGTGCCAGCCTCCCCAGTGAGGCCTGGTGCAGCTTTAGGCTGAGGTCTGTTGGTGGAAGGCTGTCACAGTGAAACTCTGCAGCTTCCCCTGAGCTCAGCGCTTGCCATTCATCTTCCCGAGTCCTTCGTTCACCCACATTCCATAACACTGATAGCAACAAGGGCACAAACATCACCCCCTAATATTTGTTCCCTTTGTATGAGGGTTGCCTTCTGTTTCCTTGGCATGGAGACTGACCTCTGGATGCTGCTGCTGCTGGATTCTGCCTGGACTCTGGGGTGCACCATTCAACGGGCCCGGTGCTCTTAGCTTCTTCTTTTGTTTAATTATTATTATTTCTTCAATTTTTTCCCAGACAAAGCATGTGCAGCCTTTATAAGACTTTGCCATTGTTATCTGTGAATGCAGCTGTAATCCAGTTATTGCACCTTTCCATAATTCTCACCAGTGCAGCAGCATAAATAAACAGGGAGCAGAGACAGACAGGATGGGAGCCAGAAGCAATTTAGCCACAAGAGTTTATCATCAAGATACAAAGCACCCTGGAGCAGGGAAGTTGCCTCCCCTGCCAGCTCATGGCTCTGACTGTTGGCCAGATGCATGGTGCCCTTTTTTTTTCACTGACAAAATATTTCTCTTTGTGGAGCCTTGGTGGCTTCCCTGATCTCATTTCTGGATGCAGACTACATAAAAGAGCTGTGCTGGTGCTGTTCAAAGAGACTTGGAGCCTCCCTGTAGGTGTGTGCAGGGAGGATCCAGCAGGAGACCAAGGATATCTGCACAGAGTTGTACTGGGCAGGCTCTGGTTTGGTTGCAGTGTTTTGAGAGGCATTTTCAAGGCTTTCCTGGTGGTCCCTTTCAAGAGATATTTCTATTACAGTGAAGAGAAAAACCATTTTGTAAAATCTGTGCAAGAAGTAGTATATTTTGTTCTGTGGCTCCTCATCCTGTCTAAGCAAAGGAATGGAGGTGGTGAATTCCTGTTCCATGAGATGTGTGGAAAGCTACCCTTTGCATGCAGGTTTGGAACACCAGTCTGTGATGATAGACAGTCCAAACCCGAGAGTGCACTGGGCAAAACCACACAGCTGCTGAGATCAGCAGGTGTGAAGGTTCAAACCACATTCCTATTTGTAATCCTCAGCACTTCACGTTTGTGCTGGTCCTGCCTAATGAGGCTTTGACAGACCTGGCTGTAAAGAGATTTGTTCTGGACCAGTGAAAGTGGAGGATGTCCTGTGGTTTAGGGAGCCCTGACTGCTGGGCCACATCTGGATGACGGTGGCTGCTGGAAAGTGGCGTCCATCCGGAGAAGGTCAAAGTCCTGGTCTGAGACAAGTCTGATTTAAGTCCCACATCATAATGATGCCTTCCAGCATCTCTCAAATTAGGGGCTAAGTGTTGTTTGCCAAGGTATAGAAACGTATTGCAAAAGCACTTTTTACAGTTAAAAACCTCCCTGTGGTTTTGGTGATTTATAGATTTTTATGGCCATTAAGTCCTTCTAGCATGACTTCCATTGTACAATATGGGACAAGTGGTTCCTGCCTCAAGTTCGTTGCTTCTGGCTTTGTTGAAGGTCAGGTTTAGACAGGTTTAGTGTGGTGCTGAGGGAGTTGTTTCCCCCTCTTGTCTACTTCCCTCCCCTTGTTAACCCTGTCCTGTGAGCTTTTAGGGATTTGATGGTTCTGTGGCTGCCTCACTACCTCTATACCCCCTCGCTGCTTCCCTGCCTGGGCAGCACTTGGGTCCTTTAATAAAAATGTATCAGCCTTTATTGGTGGGAAAAGTGAACTCACACCGGGAAGGAACAGCAAGGCCGAGCTGTGGTCAGGTGTAGCTCCCTGTGACTCAGCCTGGATGTGTGTACTCGGAGGGCAATTGCCCTGTTCCAGACCACAGTCACCCACACTGCTCCCAGGAGCCGCAAAGCTTCTCCAGGACCACTCCCACCCCTCCCACCCTTGGCAGGCCGTGCAGCTCCGGCCCTCTGCAGTCACACAGGGACCTGCAGGGAGCTGTCCAGCCGGGGGGACACGGTGCCATCCATCCAGGACACTGTGTTTGTCTCTGGTCCATCCCAGAGTTGGTGTTGGAGGGGTGCCCATCTCTGTAATAGCTGCACACCCTGCCCACGGGGTTGTTAATCCTAATCTTACAGGAAGTTCATGGATCTTGTCCAAACCAGGACAATTGAGAGAGATGGGAGCTGCTGGCTCTTCAGCAGCAGGGCAGGGTTTGCAGTGGGGTGGGAGTGTCTCTCTGCTGCTACTGAGGCACCAGCACTGCCTTTTGGCACAGCTCATTTTTCCTTCAGCATTTCCCCCTATACATTGACCAAGCGGCAGCCCTGAGATTCACCACCTCCCACAGTCAGACTCTTCATAGAGAGATTTGAACAAAATATGTACAAAAAGGCAGAATTAGGCAGAATCGGTCCATCAGCCCTCTCTGTGGGAAGCCCTCCATGCTCAGACCACAGTCAGCAGTAGCAGATAGACAGATGTAAAAAAGTCTGTCTGTTTAACTGAAGATGCTTACAACCATGAAACGGCTTTACTCCATGCTGAGGAAACCTCACCATGCCCAGTGAGAATTCCTTCACTGAACTGGTCCTGTGGAAGGTGCTCTCAGAAGGCTCCTTTTGTTCTTTCAGGCTCTCAGCATCCCACCTCATGTTCCATACATGTACCTTGGCTACAGGGCTTTGCTTGTCACTTAAGGGTCAACCACATCCTTGTTCTGTACCAGGAATCTTCTGAGCACTTGCAGATAACACACAGCAGAGACTGGAAAAGCATGAAAACCTGTGGTTTTTTGGGGCTGGTACATGTCCAGCTATTAGCAGTGAACTGGCTTCTGCAGCTGGGTGAGGGTTTTGCAGTATAAATCTGTTGTGCCTTCTGCATTCTCCCACCTCTTGATTGTAACTCCTGCAAGGCACCTTTATGTTGGAGGAAAATTGATGCAAGCACAGTTTTGGCAGGTGCAGAGAAGGCAGCAGCAGCAGACGCTCTGAGTATTTGAGAGAAATTGCACTGTGGAAGGTCTGGCAATCCTCTGGGATGAGGTACAATGAAAAGGATAAACCAGTCCACTCACCTCTTATAGGTGCTCCAAAGTGGAACTGCGCATAGTCTGATTGGCAATGGGTAGGGGATGTTCTACACCAGAGAAAACAATTTGAGTTCCTGTGTCCATTTCTTACTTTATTTCTAGGGTCCACCCAGGAGAAGCTCTCCTGATTCCCTTAAACAGTGCCTGTTTATTTTTACAGTGGAACAGTTGCTTGGTTTTGCTTTCCAAGCAATTCATTTTCACTCTCTGTGACCCTGTGGTGACATGTTGTCATAATAACTACAGCGAACTTACATTAACTGGAAAAATCAAAATGACAATTTTTTTTGGTCAGGCTGTTTGGTTTGATTTTAATGTGGGGGAAAATGAATTCACAAACTGATACACAAAGCATCAACAGATATCAAAAATAAATCACCGTATACCACTGAGAGATGATAAATATATACATGTTGACAGAAAAGGCAAGCTACATCCCTACTGAAAGGCAGTTGGAAAAGGCAGCAGTAGAAATGAGCAAGACCAAAACAGTAACTTCTTAAAAGGCTTCAGAAGGAAACAATTTCACAGAGCAGGAACAGCCCTGTGGACTTGTGTGCTGTGCATATAGGCATGAATGGTCCAGTCCCACATACAGGTGGACAGAAATGCCTCTTAAGTGGCTTTTATATTGATTGGCAACTGGCCTGGAACAGTGACCTGCTTACCTGAGCCTGAGAGACGTGATTTTCCAGCTGACGGAAGTCACCACATCATTACCCAAATCTCTTTTTCAAAATCTGCCTTTTCCTACTTAGTCCCTGGGCCCAGCACAGTTTGAGTCCATCTGTGTCTGGATAAGAAGAGAAGGTAAAATCACGTCAGTAGAGAAAATTACCTTTGTGTCAGATATTATCTTTTCAATAGTGTGTACGGTGAGCTGAGGTCCAGTCCCTCGCTGAGATTTTTACAGTGGCAAGGCTGTTTGATAGGAGAAGTACAATTCCACCATACCTGTGCACCTTTATTTCTTCCCTTTTTTTTATATTTCATGTTGGATCTTTCCTCCATTCCGCCTTGTAACCATTAAGAAGTGCTAATGCTGACCAGGCTGCAGTGGCAAATAAGGATGCACAGTGCAGTCCTGTAACACGAAGCACCCTTGTACAGCTCCTGAGGCTGCAAAGAGCATTCATTTTCTATGCATGCAGGCTTTGTATTTCTGTCCCTTTCTACACAAAAATGCTGGCTAATTATCATTCCTTCTAATGTCTTTCCCAGTGTAGATCAAAGAGCAGTGTGGATTTCTACAGTGTGATTTTATACACTCAAAATTCCCTCCGTTGCAGTTTGAATGATGCATTTCTCTGTGGGGGAATTGCTCATGACACGGGGATGGGAGGCATGAGGGGGCTTCTGGGCTGTTGCATTGCCTGGAGCTGGCAGCTGCAGCAAGGCACAGGGGGGAATTAGGAAAGATTAACACTGTGCTCTGCTCAGGAATCTGGCTGCTGGTGTGAGCTGATGCAGCACGGGCTCCCTCCTTCCCTCGGCCCCTGGTAGCTTTGCTCTTGGCTGGGGGTTCCTTTCCTGCTTATCCCTGCTTCCCTGGCCTTGACGTCAGAGGAGTCAGCTGCTCTTCAAACCTGTCACCCTCATTCCAGACTTGGTAATTATCCCACTATAATGAGTAGTACTTACTGCTCATTTTCTTCTCTGGTCTTTGGGGAAGGACGTTATCTCCCAGCCACACTTTTCTAAAGGTTAAAATCTTTCCCTTCAGCTAAGTGGAATATTGTTCCTTTAATCATACCTTTCTGCCTGATGTTTGTCATCTTAACTAATGTGTATCTCCCTGAGCTGGATTCATCCAATACTCATTCCTCCCTGGATTTGTGTCAAAGCATTAATTTGCTGTGAAATTTCTTTCATTCAGTTTAATTTCAGGACTGCTGCTCGGGCTTTTTTATTAGAGATCAGATCTCAAGACCTACATTTCACACTCTGTATCTGTGAGCTTGCCAAAAACCAACCACATTCCCTTTTAACAGCTGGATTCAAAGCTGATTGCAGGAGACCAGGCTGAGAGAGCTGAGGATGTCCAAATTATGCTACCCTGGGCAGGCCTCTGGCTGGCTCTCAGACCAAAATCTAAATTGTTTCTGAAAGTAGATGTTGTGCATGAAGCACAGCACTGTGTGCTGCTGCATGTTATTGGGTTAGTTTAAGGAGAGAATATCACAATAAAGCACAGAGTCAAGAGAAGTGGCTGCCTGAAGTGTAACACTTGCTTTGTAACACTGAGGCTAGAAATCCAACCTGCAAGGATTTGCTGACAGAACGAGGTGATACAATACCTTGTGAGTCCGCTGTTGACTTAGCCGTGTTTTTGACCCGTGAATCAGAGAGGAACAAATGAAGTGCCATCAGGCTGGCAGGAGAGGGTCTTGTTCTGATGTTGTGTCAGCCACGCAGTCTGGAGTCACTGCCTGGATTTCAGCACAAGCCTGCATCACTCTTGTAGCAGAGGCCGTGGCTTTAGCCTCTGGTTTGGTGAATTTTCTGCAGCTTCTGTTTGGCTCTGGGCACTGTTTTCACTGGTGCATCCCTGGACACTCCCTGATGTCTGAGCTGCTCGCTGTGACCTACCTACCATGGTTCAGGCTTGCTCTGCTCTCCCCACCCTCTCCATCTCCTTCCTGCTGGCCTTTGGTATTGTGTTTGTTCTTTGAAAATGATAACACCTCCATTAAAACGCAGATGTGTCAGCAAGGAAGGCACTGAGAAAGTGTTTTTTGGCACCGTGTGCCCCATCTCTCTCCCCAGTTTTACTTCAAAAAATGATAATTATTCCAGGAGTAGATTCCGTTTGGCTGATGCCTCACAACTGAAAGCCATGAAAAATATGATTTGGTGTAAGCTCTCTTTAGGTACTGGTGAGAACAATCACACACACTGCAAGCTGCAGAGAGGAAGAGTATTTCCACTGAAAAGCAATCCGTACTGCAGCACTTGTAGATAAGCTTGATGTTATGCAAACCTTTTCTGCTCCTTGTTTAAAGGAAGAAGTGCTGCAGCCACATGACCAATTGCCTCATGTGTCTCTTATGATCTGACTGTTTTATGCTGTATTTGACTTATGCTAATGGGGACGATAATGGGCTGTGCCTCATTTCAGCTTGTCACAGCTTTTGCTCACAGCCTTGTTTTCCCAGGAAGCCTTGGCTTCAGTTCTGGTAGCTGTGGAGGAGAAGGTGTTAATGCAGCCCTGCTTATTTTAGCAAGTGAGTGAATCAGTGGTTTTAGGAAAACAGTTCAACACATTAACCCTTTGTTTCCAGAGCAAGACAAAAAAAATCACTGTAGAGTGAACAGATGGCTCAGCATATTTTTAGCCTTGCTCTCTGTTCCCATGGAGTTCCAGACTGTGTGGGATTCCCCATAGACTGTTGTAAGATTGGTGGGCCCAGCCAAATGTCTTGTTTTGCAACACAGCATCAGAGGAAAGGAGGGAAACGGAATCCTATTCAAATTATCTCTGTTTAATTAACTAAATGAAATGTTCTCACATAAGGATGGATGGAGGGAAGACTCTAGAGAGATGTTGGTCTCGTTATTCTGGTGCTTGCTCATTGTCAGCTGCTGCATTGCATTAGGAGGGACTAAATAAATGTGAATTACTGTTCCAGGGGTGTTGTGTATAAGGAACTGATACATCCTAAGGTGTAGATGGCAGAGGAAAAACTCCCTAGGATTTTGGTGGTTTCTGGCTTGAAGATAGGAGGGGGCAAGTAGTTTCTGTAGCTGTGAGCTGTCTCTTTGGGTTGTGTACTCTGAGGAAGTTCTGAAAACTTCTTAATTCCAGGCAATGATCCTTTCTCAAGTGAGGTCAGATTCAGAGCTATGCACATGCACTCAAAGTTTATTGGTGATTCTTTGTGGATGTAAAACGTTTTGATCTGTAAGTAGAGAGGTTAACCAGTTAGGTACATGCTGTGAGAGAAGGGGTTCCTTAAATGCAGTGACTTTTGGATGTCAGCTATGGTTAGAAATTCTAACTGGAAGGATGATAACTGGAAGATCTGGGCATGTAATATGGAATTAATTTGTTGTTATCCCAAATTATGTTTGTGTCATCATGTGTATTAAAGACTGCATGAGATTTCTCAATATGGAACAGAAATCACAGCATCAGTTTTCCCTGCACTGCCTGTATTTCTGTTATACTCCAACATTCACTGAGGTTCATGGAGAATTATGTTCTCTTATTAGCTTATTTGCATATTAGAATGTTTTGGACAAATCCATCCCTGATGTGCTCTCTCTGCAGCACCGTGTGGCTCAGTCTCTTACTATCAGAATATTCTGTTTGACAGGACAAGACAAGATGATGATAAGAGTCTGCCCAGTGGGGCAAATTTCCTTGCAACACAGCAGAGTTCAGCAATACCTGTGTATTGTGTGAGGCCAGACCACCAGCGTGTCTGGTGGTCCGTGTCCAGTCAAGTAGATGTGTTCAGAGATGACAGACACCAGCCCTTGGTGTGGAAAAATTAGAAGTCAGACTGTAGTGACCAAGTGAGACAGGGTAAAAATCCCAACAACCCACAGCATGCACCAGCTCCATGCAGGTTTCACTGCTGTCTGAGGCATCACTGCCTTTACAGTGCAGTCCCAGTGTGGTGTCAGTATTGCCACTGCCATTTTAAACAAGGGGAAGGCAAAGCAGATGAAATAATTTGCTGGAAACTTCACGCAACTGGAAGGCCTGTGCCTCTGACCCGTGTGCCACAGCCCCATGGCCCCTGGACACCACATCTTTCCCCAGCAGCAGAGTTCTCCCAGCCTAGAGAAACCATCCTGCCCTGGAGGCCGTGATGTGGATCCCACAGCTCCTGCCTCATTCCTGCAGGAGCTGAGACAGTTCCTGCCCTCCCCTGCTCCTTGTGCCCCTGTGCAGTGCTCTGCAGGCGGGGCAGGAGCAGCTCAGCAGACGGGAGCTCTGTGTCCCTGCCCTGGGGAAGGGCAGCAGCTGCCGTGCCCTGTGTGCTGCAGGTCCACAGTGCTCCTCCCTCCCCGCCTCGGCAGCTCCCCTGCCCTCACCATCTGCCACCCACCTGAGCCCAGGTGGTGCTTGTGCAGAGCATTCGTGACACGTCAACACCAGAAGCTTCCCTTTTTCCTCTGAGTGCACCCTGCAGTGCCTCTGGAGCCACCTCTTTCTTCCTGTGCCTTTATAATTCACGGATACATTTCACACACCCATCAAAACGCCCCATCGTGGATGTTTTCTCCATCTGGGAAACTGGTGGATATTTTTCTCCTGTTGGACCAAAGCTCCATGGACCCAGTTAAGGTTTGAAAGAAGATGCAATTCCATGTATTGATGCTAAACCCAGGACAGACGGTGAATGGACTCCCTTGAATTTTATTAGATTTTTTGCACTGGAGCCATTAGTAAATGATGAATTTGACAGATTTAGGAATTTACTGACAGTCCAGGCCAAGATTACTCAACAAATTTGCTTATGTCTTTTAGGACACAATCCCAAAATCTGCCTTCTAGCTGGCAAATTGGGTATGCACAGTTAAAGCAGAAACTGAAACCATCCTTTCTGTTTACAGAAAGTTACAGAGAAGGCAACTTTCAGGCTTGAAGCCTGCAGACAAAGGGGCAATGAGTGGTGCTTGAAATGAAAATTCAAAGCAAATGCAAAGCCATTGTTTCCAGCCATGATGTATGTCCCTGCATGCTTTGGGATCAGACAGCAGCTGATGGAAATTCATGATGCTGTTTGCAGTGCCATGAATTATTTACGAGCCACAGGCTGCCAGGGCTGAACGGGCAGGCTCCATGGGTGGACTCATGGCTCCAAAATGCTGGTCTTCCTCTCCTTCCGTGTGAGACTGGGAACATGGTCCTTTGTGTGCTGTAGGGTCAGGTTCAGGAAGAGACATCCTGAAATGGTGACAGCACTGATTTTAACCTGTTCACTTTAGGCTAGGCAAATCATCCAGGTGTGCCTTACCTTCTCAAAAGGCCTAAAGTGAGGGATTCCAGTTCCTTTTCATAGTTCCAGACCCCTCCTGTTTTATAGTTCTGGTGGATAAACAATCATGCTGATAAAAACCCCTGTGCTTGGCTTTTAATTGGAGTTTGTTTAGTTTTATCTTGCAGATAATAGTTCTTTATGTCTTTCCCCTGCTAGACTACAGTCCTTTAGAACCTGCAATTTCCTGCTTTGAGAAGACTTTATACCTAGTCACAAATCACCACTTGATCTCCCTTTTGCCAAGTTAAATAGAAAAAACCTCTCTTTGTTTGGTTGCATAAGACATTTGAATCATATGTCAGTTCTCTGCAACCTGTCTGTGTTTCCAGCACCTCATGTGACAGTGGGTATGACAACTGTGCGTGTGTCACTTTCTCCAATGCAATGTAAAATAATTTTCCTCATCTGGTGCTGCTTCCCTGAGATGCCAGAATATCACAGAGAAATCTCCTCATTCCTTTGCCCTCCATCTGTGAATCCCAGCTCAGCAAAAGTCAGCCCTTCTGACTGAAGAGCTCCAACACCCAGGACCACACGGATGCTAAGGACACCTAAACCCAGGGGCGGGTTACAGGGACGGGGTGGGTCTCAGCACACGTGGTGGCCTCATTGCCCAGCCCTGCTCAGCTGGAACAGCGTTTTGTATTGTTGAGATTTAAACTCACACCCCTTCCAAATGTGGAAAAGGCCAGTCTGTTAAATTCAGGGCAAGTGCAGTTCTGCTGCTCCCTATGTAAGTCGTGTGGGAAGCTCTGTAATTCCACCCTGCAGCATTTACATGTTTAATCTCCTTTTGCTGGGTTTTTTTTGAGGTTTCCCACAAATGCTCCTGCCTCAGGAGATCCTGCCCAAATGTCTCTGCCGCAGCTCAGCCTGACCTTTTCCTGCAAGTGCTTGTCTTGCCTTTGTCACAGCTCCCAGGTGTTCCCTGCGTGCACCCCAGGGTGAGACGTGCTCACAGGCTCCTGCAGTTTGAAGGCAAACTGCTGAGATGAGTTGTTTACTTCAAATGGCACCTCCTGGCTGTGGTTTTGGATCCCGCTGTAAGATTTCAGTGGATAGAGCTGCTGTGGGGTCTCTCTGAACCCAATTGCTTCTGTATCTTACACATTTTCTTTGTGTTAACAAAATATCTTCTGTGCTGGTCAGTTTTTTGAAGAAAATTAAGTGAGGTCAATAGAGGCCTGAGTTTCTTCTTCCCTGGAAATGGAAGCAGAATTCAATTCCAGTCAGAAAATCTTTACTGGAAAAAATACTGATGCTGTTTTGGCAGCTTCAGTACAAGAGCTGGCCAGGAGTCTGCAGAGAGTTCCTTGGCCATTCAATACAGGTGCCCCTGTATTGAACTCACTTGCAAGAAAAAATCACTTTCAATAAATCTCTTCTAGGTCTGTCAGTGACTTGCTCTCTTCTCTCCCTTTCCTCCACTTCCTCTGCTACAAATACACTTTTCACTCTTCTCGCTAAGGTGTTCCCAGCCTCTTCTTACGTGTCAGAAAGCAGCAAGGGGCGAACACCCCTTTGCAGGGCAGTCAGGATGGCTGGGAAACCCAAGGGAGAGGAGGAAAATGCTCTGGCTGAAGTGAGAAGTTATGACAATGGAGAAACATGTTTGCATTGAAAGGATAATCACCCATTCATCCAGGCAAGGTAAACAATAGAGACAGAGGTTTGGTTTTCTCCTGTTGTTTCCCAGAAAAAAATGATTTATGCCTTCTCTCTGAGACTCTTGGATGTCTCCTGAAGGGTTCATTAGAGACACCCCTGCAGCTGCCGAAAGAACCAGCTGGATTATTGAGCCTGCAGCTCATTTTTTCTGTCCCTGTTCACTTCCTACATGAAGAACTAGTTTGCAATCCTCGTGCTGTCTGTCCCACAGGGTGCTGAGGGACTGGTGTGTGCAGAGAAAAGTGCCTGTCCCCAGCCCAAACACTTTCCCCACTCATCGTGATGGCTTTTGATGTTGAACTCTGGAGCACACGGTGTGCTCCCTGGGCTGCCTGTAGGTATCACGACAGTCCCAGTCACCTCAGCACTGAAGCTGGGCAGCAGCTGGGTTTGCAGGCCTGTGTCCCTTGCCAGGGGGTCAGCAGAGCCCAGCACTGCCCAGAGATGTGGGGGTGAGCAGTCTGAGTGTGCCCAGGACTGGCACATCCTGAGCGTCCCCAAGTGCAGAACTGGGATGTGCTGCCCCTTCCATTATCAGGGATGGACCTGCTGTTCCCTGATGCCCTGACAGAGGCCATGGAGGGAATTCCAAGGAATTGTTGACTGCAAAAAAGGCTTCAATGTCCCCCAACCTGCCAGGTAGTCTCATGAGCACTTAAATTTCCCGAGGTGATAAATAATTGTTACCACTTTTGATTAGTTTTGAGGAGCCAGCCCTTTCTGAGAAGGAGGAGGAGAGCACGTTATTTCTTTACAAAGTGAAGCAGAAGGATGGTTGACATGGTGTGGACACCAGAGAAGATTTAGAGGTAACTGGAGTTTATTTGGCCACAGATTGAAATTGAATTAATTTTAAGTAATCCCATCAATCTGGAATTAACTAGGAAGAGTTTCTTGCCTTATCCCAGAAAGCTGCTGGTAAAAAAGCATGATCAAGTGCACTGCAGGCTCTTGAAAACTGTGTGCAAATATGATTTATGCACCATATATGTGTGTATATTAATGCACAAGCTCTGTGCAAGTATCCACCCAAACATAGGCCCAGTTTACTGAAATCCACAGCCCCCGACCTGTGCTGGGAGCTGTGTTTGATTATCCCTGGCTGAAGATGTGAGCACTACTGGCATTAATTCCATCAGGCGGTTCTGTAAAGTCTTCATCATCTCCTGCGCTGATGTCAGTTATTTGCATTATAAAATCTAATTGAAAACCTGCAAATTAGATTTAGGGGGAACTGAACACTGAAGCACTTTGCTCAGGTGATAATTTCATTTATTGTTAAGACATTGCTTAGACCTAAATGTGAACGTATTCTCTGTTCCTCCATAATACACACTCCCAGGCATATAACATCTCATTTAATTTGATTTTTAAAGTGTAATTTTATATGTCTGAGCAACTGGTGGACTAAAATCACTGGATCAACTTTGAGAAATAAACTCAATGAGCCAGATTCAGTGGGAACACCCAGTGACACCACTGCGTTACAGCACAATATTAAATAGTATAGAGGCTTCCCAGCTGGCTGCATGAATCTGTGCATTAAAACCTACAACAGAACTTGTTGCCTCTTAGCAAGAGACCTGCAGGAAACAGGAATCTCTAAAGCAACCCTGCAAGCACCTGAAATGGTATTTACTGATATTACAGTGATGGGAGCTTGCCACGTGTCAAAGAGAGTTACAGGCTGATCCTGTAACCCAGAAGACGGGTGTCTGATTAGATTCTGTTGCTGTGCCTGTGAAATTCTCAGCTGGTGGCCATACAAGGCTCCTCATCAAAGCCCCTGGAGCCAGGCTGAGCTACACCAGGTGACACATCTCCCACATATTTAAGTTACTACAGTGGTCAGCAAGATTTCCAGCTGCGAAGTGGTGCTGCCCCAGCCTCAGCAGCCTGTTTGATTCTACTGCTCTGCATGCACAAAAAAATTGTCTGAAGAAAGAAACTTCTGCCACTGTTTCATCTTTCTACAACATTGATGCTGTTGCTGAAGGTGGGAGGGGTAACACTGGCCTGGCTTTTCCATATCAGCCGTGTCTCCATTTAATTGGTTTGAGTCAGGATTTCCAGCTAGTCTGGTGTGCATTAAGCACACACTACAGCTTCTGGTGAGGTGGTTTGTTTTGGGAACAGAGCCATGTCTTCTGCTGCTGTGAATTATTGGGGCTACAGTAATGGCTTGTGATACCAGGGTAGGAATTTGATCATGGGTCACACAATATTTGGCATCTGGGCTCTGCTGCCCAGCTGGCAGGACTGGACTTGTGGAAGCCTTCTGCAACTTGTCATGGGCTCTGAGCTCCATATAGCTCCTTATTTGCCCTGACCACGTGAGCTGATTTTTTATTTTCCCTAAGAAAAGGAGAGCGGAAAGGATTCAACGTAACAATCCAATTGTGCCTTTCTTATTCAACGTAGAATTTTGCATATGAGTAAAAAATTTTGTCATTTTCTCATCCCGATTTGCTTGTTCTAAATGAGCCCTTTGGGTTATCATGGCATTTATTGGTACAGAGGGAATTTAGAGGCACTGAGAGAACCTGAAGGAAGAAGTGTCGTGCGCACACACTGGTGCATTATCTGCAGGGCTTTGGGAAACTGCTGGGGCTTTGCTAGCATGTGGGGAAAAAAAAGAAAACACAGCAGAAAATTGAGAAACTGGGTCATCTGGATTCATTTGCTGCGTCTTTCCAGCTGGGCTTTTGTTGCTGCTCAGACTGACATATCTGAGCTCACACAGATTGTGCTGCACACAGACTGTGCATCCTACGTGCCTGCTGTCCCTGCACTCGGCTGGCTCATACTCCTGGGTGTCTGGAGGGCCCAGGCCAAGGTCAGAGTTGTGTGGAGCTGGCTGTGAGCTGCTTTGAGCAGCAAGGGGCTGGCTCTGCCTCCGTGAGGGCCCCTGTGAGGTGCTGCAGGCAGAGGCACGGGCACACCAGGGGATGTGCACAAGCTCCTCCACATCTCCTGTGGTTGTCACAGAGAGGAGAGCAGCCAGCTGGGTGTCCAGGTGTGCACTCACCTCCCGGGACTGTTCTGCTTCTCACCTTGTTCTTCTTCAGCTACTTGTTTCTCCATTCTTTTTTTCCTAGACAGAACAACAGCATCTCCAGTCTAGGCTGCTTTTCTTCCTCTATCCCCAAACCCTCCTGAAAAATCTACCAAACCTTTTTTGGGGCAAGTGTCAGTTTGGTGGCTGTGTTTAATTCAGTATAATCTCATTTTTTGGTGAGGAGTGATCAGGAAGGCTAAACTGTGAAGGTTATAAGCAATAAATACACTGCTTGTTTGCATAGTGTACTGAACACAACCGTTCTCTGTCTCCTCACATGAATATATTTTTTTACTCTTAATTTTCCTATACAAAAATTACATTCTCTGCCGTGTCAAGGAAGTTTTGTTTCATTCCAAGTGCCCAGTGAGTTTTCTCTCCTATAATCTGGGTTCTTCAGGGAATGAGACTGCTGTGGGCTGTGCACATCTTTGTCTGTACTTTCTCCTTCTCTGAGAACTTGTGATAAGAGGGATGGGGATCACTAAGGTTTAAAGTTCCTGTGAGCTGAATGCATGGGAGGAGCTCCCAGGGAAGGAGAGTCTGTTAGCACCCTGCTCTAAGATGAGAGGGGAAGTCACATTTTCACCCCTTATTAAGCTCTTGAGATCCACACAGGAGAATATTGATGTGTCCCACCTGCAGAAGTTTTGATCAGAGCACATGCCTTACTCAGCACCAGATAATCTGGCCATAAGAAAAGATTTCTCCTTGCAGAACCATTTATTGGCTGATTCAAGTAAGCAGTATGGGTAATTTTCTACTTGTGGTATTCTGTAGGAGATACAGACTATGTCAGAGCAACAGGTGATACACTAAGCTCAACACATACTTTGTGATCTCTTCTTTTAGGTGGAAAAACTGGCAAAGTACTTGGACCCAAATGATTTGGGAAGAATCAATTTTAAGGACTTCTGTCACGGAGTTTTTGCTATCAAAGGTATGTGCATATTTCTTAAAAATAATACTCTTCAGTTCCACTAATGTTTCTCTGGTTGCAGAAAATGTAATGATCAAAGACATCCTCTCTTTTAACTGTGGTTATTTGTAGTGACGGTAGAGCTGCTCTGGGAATAGAGCCAGCATATTTTTCCTTTTTGTGCATCTCATGTATTAATGGTGAGCAATGCTAGAGCTCCGATTTTTTTAGGTTCTTGTGCATTGGTTTACTGTTAATTTTTTGTCAGAATAAAAGTGATGAGGTTTAAAGACAAATACAGCAAAAGAAAGAGTAGCTTTGTGGTTAGCAGGCAGTGCCTAGGTCTGATACTTCCAGGTTCTTTTCTGGTTCTGCTGTTGACTTATCTCAGGGAGTTAGAGAGCCCTTGTGCTTTAGTTTCTCTACTAGGAAATTTAAGACTATTACACTCTTTTTGAGGTATCTGCAAGGTACAGGTAATTCATGTTTTCAGAGTACTTGGGGTCATGTATTGAAATTAAAAAGGTTAATTACAGGTTGGCCATGCAGGCCCTGCAGATTGAGACCAGGTGGATCCAACCACCTCCTCCTCAAGGAAATAATCCTTGGCAGAAGACACAGACCTTGTTATGCTTTATAGCTTAGCCCAAGGACAACAGAAAAACAGTGAGAAGGGACTTCAGCTGATTTGCTGCTGGTTGGTTTTCTAACTTTCCACAGCAAAATAATCCGTTCTGTCCTTTTCTGGACACGTGGTGTGTCCTTTGTAAGGTGTTGGAGTGATGTCACAGCCCAGAGGCTTCACTTCAGGGACAGGGTGAATGTCACAGTGATTGTGGTTCCAGGACAAGCCTCTGGAGAGTCTGCTATGATGAGATTATTATGAAGCCATAACGATGCAGAAACGTAACACCACAGCACTTTTAATTAAAGTTTATGGCAGCCCAAGACAGTGTATAATTAGGTAAAATTACGGTGAGAAGCTGCTCTCATCAGTGTTCTTGGAGACGCTGTCCAAGGTGACACTGATGTGCTTGAAGAGAAGGCAAGAGAGAGCCCAGAAGGAAAGTGATTACATTAGTGCAGAGACACTAAAATCTGTGCTGGAGGTTTTCCTTGAGCAGGAAATGCTGTAGAAAATTGAGTTCTAGGTTAAGTAAGACACAAGCTCTGTAAATCATCCGGTAGTCCTCTGTAATTCACAGCCTAAAGACGTGCACAAATGCAGGAAGTTTGGTCAGGAAGGGATAGAAGTGAGCCAGGACATCTCTTCTGCAGTAACTGAGCCCTTGTCCATGGTGGGCAGTACCCTCAGTGATGGGGTGGGCAGCTGCATTTCCTCTGCTGCGGGAGCAGTGTGTGTGCATTGACAGTTACCAGAGTCAGGATGCCCTGGGGGTTTTCACCCTTGCTCACCTTGTGGGAACTGATTCTTGTATCCATATCCCATGGTTCAGTCCTGCAAAGATGTGACCAGATCAAAATCTCTGGAGTTCCTTGTACTCCAAGTTTATGAACAGCCTAAAGCCCAGGTGTGGAGCATGTTATCAGTAGGGTCCATATCGTGGTGTGATGGCTGTTAGGATACATCTGTCAACAGATGCAGAGAAATCACCCAATCCTGCAGCATCACCTGGAGCTCCCTCAGCACATCGTTAGCATTTCAGCACTTCCACAGAGCCAGTGCTAAGTGTTTATCATCGCAGCAGCAGCTGTAGCTGTTTCTGATAAGACATTGTGCTGCATGTTTTCACAGCATCTCTTTCGAAAAGCTGGTTCTGTTGCTCACCTCACAGCATGGAAATTTTATTCGTCTTTGGCCACCTGCCATATTTGCTTTAAAAATTATATTGGTCATGTTAAAGTTCAGAAAGGGTATGTCTGCCTTGCAGAATGGGAAGCCTCCACCATGGTGTTACCTCTCATTTCTCAGTACAGCCACATCCCAGGGGTAGTAGCAGGCTTGTTATCAAACAAAAGCAATTTATCTTGGCAGCAACAGATTATAAATATGATTCTTTGACATCTCAGCCTATTACAATTGCTTGGGGCAGTCATATTAATAGAACAAAATGAGATGCTACTACAAATCCAGTGGGGTTTTCAGTGATAGAGTATGAAATGTTATTCTTAGCACTGGAAGCCAAATGTTTAAATTCAAGTTTTACTTTCCTAATGCCTTGCTGTATTTCTTATTTATGAGACTTCAAATTAATTTGTCTTATAGATCAATTTGTCTCATAGCTTGTCTTTATAGTGTGGTGAAGAAATTGCTGCACAGAGGTGATACATCGTCAAGGTTTTTTGGGTGGTTTGGTGCCTTGATTGTTTAAATCATAAGGTTTGAGGCATCTAGAACAACAGATTCAAATCAGAGTTGATCTCTGATGATGTTGGTTTGAGCATTTCATATCCAGGGTTGTATCTGAGCAAAAAGCTAAATGCTGGAACTTAAAAAAACTCCCAAACATCAGAGCATTTAATGCCTGCTCTGTAACTGGTTGGCAGAGAAACTCACAGCCATGGATCTAAAATCTGCAGCTTGGCCTCTCTCCGCCCTAAAGCAGGGCATTGCTCGCTCTGGCATGGCCCAAATGAAAAGGGCTGTGTTCCTCTTCAAGTGGACATCAAGCCTTGTCTCCTGCTTGGTGCTTCAGAGCTGGATAAAGCTCATGACACATGAGCCATGTACCTCTGCAGCAGCTGCTGGGACTGCCAGGTGGAAGGCACAGGTTTCTTCAGCTGCTGAGTAGCAGGAGCTGTGGGTAAGGACGTGCTGAGGAACCTCACTGACAGTGGGACCTTTGGAAGAGGTGGAGAGGACGTGTTCAAGTGGAAGTAAAGATGCTGGAGGGGAGAAGTGTGTTGGAGGAGCTCATTCCCACTGTGTCTCTGGGGTGGAATACTGGGCAGGCTCGGTGCTTGCTATTTTTGGAACGCTTTGCTTCTTTTTGCTGGTCTTTTGTGGATTAAAGGACTTTGCCTCAGCATCTCTGCTGAGCTCCTGCTGTCTAGACTGCTGTCCTCATGCAATTAGGCTCTGCCAGAGCCAGGGACAGGTTTGCCATCAAATTTAAAGCTTTGCAGCAATTCCATTGGAATGCCAGAGTAGGAAGGTTTTACTCCTTCTGAAGCTGCCCTCTCTATCTGCTCACTGCAGGGCTTTAATAACTGTGTCTGTCTGTAGAGCAATTGCCATGAAATAACACCTGTAGCCTCTTTCCTAACTGCTCTGTGGCACTGCTTAGAGACACCAGAAGCAGCCAGAACATCACTCAGAGGCTGAATTCCCACTAATTTCAGCAGGGTCAGCATGGGAACCATTACTGTTTGCTCAGCAGAGCCAATGGCTGTTTTTGCTGTGCTGAATTTATATTGTACTGATCCAGTAAATATTTTCTGCCACTTGTAATACTTCAAGGCTTGAGTGGAGCTGTTAATTCCCAGTGCTCTGCAGGCTGGTGGGTTCCACAGCCAGCTCTGTTTGCAGCACCAGGCTCTTGGTATGTTTAGCAGGCTCTGACTGAGTCTGACTTGTACCTTGTATTTTAAGACTTCTATTGTCTTTCCAATAGTCTCTTTGCTTTGATATTCTTTGATAAAAGGACCTAAATCCTGAGAAATAAAGGGGGAGCTCCCCCTACTGCTGTCAGTGTTGTAGCTTGCAGAGATGAGAGGGTATGGTATGAACACACATTAATACAGAATTAAAATACAAAGGCAGGTGTATTCTGATTTTATAACTTATTTTAATCATGAAAACAGCACTGGCTGCTGTGTAGTTTTGGAGGGTCGTGGCTTTTGTAATGGGAGAGACTGAGCCATGTTAGCACAGAGCATTTCTGCAATAATGAATCTCTGTGCTTTAGCAGGATCACTGTTTTTTCAGATCAAACCACACAGCCTGTTTTTCTCCTGCAGCAAGAGAGTCTTTCCCTCATCATGTAGAAGTTTTATGGACATTTAAGTTATACTCTGTTACGAAATTTGAAAGTGGAGGGTTGTAGGAGCTCCTTCATATTCATTAACAGTGTAGAAGAAGCACAGCTGTGAATTTATACACTTCCCCACCTGCAGCAATAGCAACCTTTGAATCTTCAAAATAGTAACACAGACCATTCTGTGCCTTCAAAAATCCATCTCTGTGCTTCCCTAGATCCTGAGGCACCTAATTACTGCAGTTGGCTGGAAAGTTTCTAGAAGCAGGCTTTATGTAAGCAGCTAAAAGTTAAGAAGTAGATATGTTTCTCCACAAGTTCCCAGCACTTTTTAATGAAAATTCCAAGACTACAGATATGCCCAAAGTTTTAAAGAAACGTTCCAAATGGGATGTTGGCTGCGCTGGTAGCTCAGACTGTGACAGGTTATTTGGACTGTGATAGAATATGAAAATAACACAGTATGAAATTTGATTAGTTTTTTTCCAAAGTTTTATAAAGCAGAGTATTTCTGGCCTTCTGTTCCACTGGAGATTTTTTTTTTTTAATATGCTTTTATAGTTTCATTCAGATGCTCCAAAAAGCCACATTTCTCATAAAACCAGTGCTGAGTTCTGACCACCTCCTTCAACTAACTTTAAAATCTAACTTGCAGCCTCATAGCTGAAAAAGTACCAGCTTTGCCCTGAACATCCAGCATGGAATAAGAGATGGATAGGCTGCAGTCATGTAAAAGGGAGTTTATTTGCCAGACACCAGTATTTGTATTATAAACCAACACCTAAGACCAGGATGGCTGCACCAGGACAGGAATTTCAGTAAAACAGTGCAGAAACCCCCAAAGTCTACACGAACCCATTTAGGCTCGTGGCTGTAGATCTCAAACTTCAGTGAGGCCGTAACTGGAGATTGATCTGATGGGTCTCTCCATTCTGGTAAGGAAAACTGACTGACGGGAGCAGTGCTTGGGAAGGCTCCAGGGAGGAGGACTGCCAGTAAACGTGAAGAGCTGAGCTCTCCTGGTGTAAATTACACTATAGCTGCTCAATGAACTGAAGTTGGTTGCTCCTAAAAGTACTTTAGAATGTTCTAAGACTTAACTAAATTTTACTAAATACAGCCTGAAACCATAAAGGAGTCTAATACACCATTAAAGATCCAAGGGTGGATAAAGTAAAAAGCTATTGCTGTTAGGAAAAATGCCAGAAACCAACTACATTCAATTAGGTGACCAGATTTGATTTCCTATAGTATTAAAATTGCTTAATTGCCTGTGAAAATTGCCTGATGTGGTATGGGTTAAATCTCCTTCTTGGAGCATTTGCAGGAAACAGCTTTGCTAAAATTGAGTTTATTTGTGGCCAGAATGTCTGTTTGCAAATTGTCTGTTTGTTAGAGTGTGAAAGCCATTTTTTTTTAATTAAACTGAATGTAAATTTGTAAAATTATCTCATAAGAAAAATCATGTCTAGCGATCTGAGCAAACTGAAAAAGTTAAAGGTTCATAACTTCCCCTTCAGTGACTTGTAAATGACTCTCATCAGCTTGGCTTAGGACAAAAGATGAGCCTGTTCTGGCCAAATGAATTGTGTTTGCTTATGCATTTGTGGTATTGGGATAATAGTTTTTCACGCAGATGATTTTGACAGACCAGGCTAGAGAGTGGCTCAGTGCTTTGTTGAACAGAATTCACGCACATCTACGTGCCAAGGAGCCTCCTGAGTGGCACAGAGGAGCTGCCTCTGTGCTGGCTCATCAGGAGTCTTGAGCCAGAGAAGAAAACTCAGCAGCTTCTGGCCACTCTCCTTTTGTGGTCCGATTGTTTAGTCCTTTCTGCAGCTCCAAGGTTGCTGCTGATGTGTCTCACCCTGCACATGATTTACACCAAGCACAGCCCTTTCCCAGAGCGTTTCTCCACAAGGCCACCCTTCTGTGGAGCTGCAGCCGTGGGTGCACCAGGACCTGGAGCTGTTCCTGGGTTAGCTCCTTGCCTCTCTCTGCTGCCTCACTACGATTGCAGTGCAGCTAAATCTTCTTGCCAAGTGCTGGCCAAAAATGGAGATGAGGACATTTTCCCAACCACAGCAAAGAGAGAGCATGGAGCACATTAATATCTTATGATACAGGTAGACATCCAAATGAAATCTCTCTAATCAGCCATGTAACTGCCTTTCAGTTCTATCTTTTCCAGGAAAATGAAGTTATAGCAATAATAGGACATCTCTAGTGCAGGAGGTCCTCGAAGTAGCCAGGAATTATTCCTTTTCTTCTTTGCAATGGGTTATTTTGGGACAGATTCTAGCCTTGGGTGCATACTGCTGCGCAGCTTGAAATATCCACCACGGCAGTTCTGCAGACCTCAGCACAAGGTTTCTGCTCAGGAGTGGTTCTGGTAGCAGAGAGCAAATCTTTGCCCAGTGTCTTCATATTTCCATATTGAGATTTGACAGAGTAAACCTCGATTTGTTGTTGTTTTCTGTCTGGACTGTGACAGGCTAATTTAGCTCACTGGCACTTCCCAGGATGCAAGCCAAAATGTCTTCTGGTAGGAAGAACACACATGCACAGTATTTGAGATAATCTAGTGTTCCCTCTTTATGTTACCCACCTTGTGTAAACCTCCTGGAGTACCTGGAAAATTCAAATTATATTTAGATTAGGGAAGCAAAAGGTGACATGTATTGGCACTGCTGCAGAAAAACATTGAATAAGAAAGCTGATGTGTTACCTGGCTGTGCCCAAACCCACCTTCCTGGTGATAAGGGGTGGTCCAAAGCAAAGACCAGCGTAGTCCTCCAGAGGGAAGAGATTCCGATTTGTATCTTCACAGGTAAGAGGAGCAAGAGATAATTTATTCTTTAAACTCAGTCCTTAACAGTAGGAAAACCAGTGGCACAATCCCACGATTCTTGAAGCCAGTGGCCATTTTTCCATTGATATGATGGTTGCTGGAACAGGTTCAGATGTGTGCAAGTTAGGGATGATGTGGTTTAGTAATCTCGGAGGAAAATGGCCTCCCAGCATTTCCTTCTCTTCTTCCCTTTTTTATGGAGTATAATAACATGCAGATCTTCCCTGGAGAGATCCAAGCTGCCATGCCAGCTTGCATGCTGAGCAGTGCACGGGGACACTGCCTGCTGCACACCCAGACATCTCCCCACCAAAAAACCACCTTTGTGGAAGGAGATCAACTTACACCCTGAGTCCCTGCGTGCCGATGGAGGCTTGGCCTGTGACTTCAATAAAAGCAAGATTTGGCTTCATTTGCTATTTTAGGCTATGCAGCTTGGTAGACAAATTGGATTAAATCCCTGCTGATGTTCTGGACATGAGTCAAGTGCTTGGTCAGGTTCTGGATCAGGTGGCTCTTGTGAAGAAGTCTGAGAGCTGCCCCAAATCAGGTGGGTACAAAGGAGACCATGCTTTTCTCCGCAGTGTTTTTACTGAATAAATGACAGGCTTGGATTTTTAAACGACCAAGAGCTATCAGGAAGTGGTTCTGGCCAAGGGAAATGAAAGAATGTGATCAGGAGTAATCTCAGGTAAGAACTGAACAGCAAAGAACTGAACAGAAGGCCTTGCAGCTGAACTCTACTTTTCAGACCCTGGAGATCTTGGAGCTGTTTGTGACTCTGGCTCTAACAGACCAGTCTGGCTGACCTTTTAAAAGGAGGCAAGGCAGAAACATTTCTCACACCCTTTGTTTTGGGCTGTTAAATCCTTCTTGATGACACACAGCCTATGTGACTCTTCCCCACAAAAAAACCCCAAAAGACAGTTGGGAGGGTGCTTACCTAACAGACTCAAATGAAGACCGACTTCTTAGAGGTCTTTGACTAGAAGCACTGCTGTTAGCACAACTGCATTAGGAAGGTAAAGCTTGAAATCATGGCTGAAAATACTGTTGTTGAGAAATTTTAGAACAGTGTAAACATATTTCCTTCATTACACTAATCTACATCCATTACTGCATAGCACTCAGCATTTATTTTCTTTTTTTGCTGGAGGTAACTCCCTTTAACAAGTAGGTGCTGCAGCTCATGCAGAGACCTTTTAGCAAAGGAGTTCATAGGTGTGACAACTCTCACAGTAGGTGCTGGCACGAGGCAGTTTGATGAGCAATAAGCTTTGGTTATTAATGTCAAAAGGTACAAACAGTAAATTGAATTTTCCTCTGCAAGAGGATTGGAGAATAACCTCAGGTACAGGCTGAGTACCTAATGCCAAAACCAAGAGGAAGAAAAGGATCATGACTGGGTGGGAAATGTGAGAGTCACAGGCAGGGTATGTTGTGTAGAAGGATGCCCTCTCCAGGCTGACAAGTTTAACATCTTGCCTGCTTCATCCAGTGGACTATTTTGGATTGCCAGTCCCAGGTGAGCTCCTCTTCAGGAAGTGACCCTAACACACCATTCTTACCCCCTAACTTCTCCAGCAAAGTGTGCATTTAGCAGCTCCATTTATTCTCTGTTCAGTACCATGTGTGAACCTCACTTTGCTGCAGAACCTGGAAAAGGAAAGAGGTCCTGCTGCCTGTTGTCCTTGTGACACTCCTGAGATCTCGATGGTGGCTTCATTCACCAGGTGCTGCCTCGACCTGTCCATGTGTGTGGGAGACAGGGACAACACAGTGACCCCCCCCTGGGTGATTCCTCCATCTGGTCACTTCTGCTTAAGTACTCCTTCCCCCTGCAAGGGTCTCCTCTCCATAACATATCTGCACCCTTACAGATGTTATTCCTTTCTTTAAAACCAAGAGAGAAGATCAGCTGATGGTATAAACCTGTTCACACTTCCTTATATCCCCGTGTTTCCTCTGGCTCACCTGCCCCTTGAGGGGCTATTGGTGGGTAATGTCACAGCCAAATGTGATGCATTAGTGATGGGATGGATGGAAGGAAGGCAGGAACAACTGCTGGGCAGTTGCAGCTTCCAAGCAGGATAGGGCACACCACATGCTGAGAAGGTTTCGCACAGGCTGGGCCCAAGGCTGTGAGCTGGGTGTTCTAAAATAACCTGGCCTGACCTTACAGCCTTCTGCAGCTCACCCTGCCAAGTGCGGCCACTGGTGATTAATGGGGAGTGAGGCATTTGGTGATTTCAGTGTTTCTATATTTGTCTCAGGTTTTCAGACGAGAGGAGGACTGAGGGAAACACAGACATTGATTTTTCCAGCTCTTAATGTGGTTGTTAACAAAAGCAAACACAGAAGCTGAAAGTCTCTGGTTGCAGTGCATAGATATTTTCTTGTCAAGCAGCAAACACTCTGTGACAGAGCTTTTTTTAAGGGGAATTTGTGACACTTAGGTATTGCCCCTTTGTCATTTTGGCCAGAGAAAATTAGAAGCAGCTCCACTGACACTCAAGTGCAGTAGTCACTAGCTCTTGCCAAGCCTGCAAATCCAGTGTTTGACTTCAGAGTTTGGGTTGGGCAGGGGTGGGCTTCTATCCCATGGGATGGTTCACCAAGCCAAGCAATGTTCAGCTCTCAGTTTCACTGCAGTGCAGTGTATTTGTGCTGAGGGTTGGCATTAGTGTAATTGTACTTATCTAAGTGCTAATGCTGAATGTGTGCTGGGTAGAGCTTTGTTACAGCTGTTTAAATATATTCCAGAGCTGCCCTCCAAGGTTTTGTGCAGATTGGCTTCAAACCCATGTTTCTTCCTCCACTGCCCTGCAATGTCTGGGAAGGTAAACTCTTGGCCTGACCCATTTGCTCTTGTTTCTCTTTGCCAGGCTGTGAAGAGTTACTAAAAGATGTCCTGTCTCCTGAAGACTCTGAGCCCCAACACTATGAGCCACAATATGTTGATTACTATTACCAGGTAAGAGAAGCACTGATTCTGTCTCATGTTAATGGGCTGAGGAGACCTCTGGAGTAATGTGTAGTTGGGTCATGTAAATGCTGTTGTTTTACTTGGCCTGTTGACTCTTCCTTCCTAAATTCATGGCTGTTAGCAAGCCATCCACGCTGGTTTAGCTGCATTAACACGGGGTAGCTGTCAGCTGGTGTGAGAGGATTTAGCATTTGGGCTGTGTTCCTCCTACAAGCCTCAGCACTCGCTTGGCTGTGAAGGGAGATCCCTGGAACAAGCTCGCTGGCACCTCACAAGTGGAAAACACTGATTTGTATCTAATTAAATCAGTCAAACTTTGCAGGTGAACAAGTCCTCGGGGACCTTCTGCAGATAATAAACAGGGACTCAGCAGCTGCTGGCAGGCAGAAACAATACACCAATACCACACTGGAAACCTTGCTAGCATTTTGGCTGGCGGGTGTAGCATATTTTTAAACCATTAAAGGTCCTCATTCGTATCCTTAATTTGCCAGTGTCTGTGCAGTGTGAGAAGCAGAGCAGTGTTTTCATTTTAGCATCTCTTTGTCTCTCCTTCACTTTACTTTGGTTTTAATCACCTTCACCCATGCAAATTCTGAAGAGTAAAGGTGCCGTTAGCATTGCACGGTCAGAGAAGGATTGTGTCTATGGTGTTGTGAGACTGCAAGTGATCCTGAAATCAATAGGAAAAGCATTTTACCTTCACAGGTGGTGAAGTCTGAGAACTATACTCATGTATTCAGGAAAGATATGTGATAAGTGTGCTGGTGTTACACCACTCCATGGTGTTGTACAGAACGGTTTCCACTGTTCTTACAAAAAATTCTGACACATTTCCTTCACCTCAGTGTCCACCTCCACTCTGCCTGTTTCTAAAGCCCTGGTTTTTGTAACTGATGACACAGATACCTGCCATGCTGTTGCTTGGTTACCCTAATAGATACCATAAACCAAACTCCCTGGTTTGCAGTAGCTGATAGAGGGTATAAAATGAAAACAGGCTCTGCACACACTCGATGTTCCCCTGCAGACACTGCAGGCTGGCTCTGACACTCTTTGAGCGCAGGTGGCATGGGGGCATTGGGTCTTTATCCCTCAGGGATTTCACGTCTGCTGTCACTCAAGGATGTGCTGGGGACAGCTCTCGAAGGTAAACTTGGGATGGCTGCAAACTGCACCTCTCCTGCCATCCATCCTCCAGGAGAGCCTGAGGGTGGGATTCTGGATGCTAATCCTGACAGCAGTTGCTGAGTTTCCCATTTGAGTGCTGGATTTGTGCCTCTGGGAGAGGGAGGGGGCAGAGGGTGACCCTCCCTGTTCAGAAGGAGCTGGTCTGGCAGTGCTGTGGTGGAAGCCTTGCTGGTCACTCCTCCTGACCCCTGCAGTGGGCGGCACCATTGCAGTGGGGTCCTGCAGCAGTGTTTGCCCAATTTTAGGGAGCCAGTGCAGGATTTGTGCAGCCTGGGAGCAGAACCAGGCCCTTTCCCACCTGCCTAGGGCAGGTGAGCGGTCACGGTGGGGAGAGGACAGGGAGCAGTGCCCATGGTTGTGCACCCCGTGCTCATCCCAGCTCCTCTGCACCGCGGCCCTGCAGAGGGGCTCGTTCCACCTCCCATCTCCAGGTCCTCCAGGTGCAGTTTGGAAACTGTTCGCTAGATGTCAGCTAAAGACTGGGGAAAGGCCTTAACAGGCCCTGCTCTTGCTGAAGGATCCTGTGCCGTGGCAGAAAGTTGGGATTTTCAACCTGATGAAACAGAGAACTGAGGGTCAGAGATTATCACCACTCATGGCATTTGTTCCCCGTTCCCAAGGAAGCACGTACTGAAAACACAGGAGCTGTCCTTGCATCTCCCAGACCTTAACGACTGTGAATTCCTGGTGCTATAATCAAGTTTATGGGCAGCTCCCATTGGCACAAATAGTAGTTGCCTGTCTAATCTGATTTTCACCCCAGCATGCCCTTTGCATTTCTGTCCAATTCTCAGGTGCAGCCAAATTCCCAGGCAGCAGAAGGACACAACTGCTGCGATGGTACAAATAGATATTTCAAAAGGGAATGCATCTTTTTTATCCCACCCAAGGGGTTGTGCTTACACAAAGGCAGGTACTGAGCTGGTTCATTGTTATGCTGTCTCTGCATTCACACAGTGACTTGAAAGGAAGGGGAGATTTATCCTTGTCACAAGTTATTTCCCCTGTCCTCTGCTTTCACTTTTCCTTCCCCTCCCAAGAGCCCACTCTCTGTATTGTAGCTTTCTGAAGCCCAAAGGCAGCGAACTGAAGAGGTGAAGGTAATTCTAAGAAGTGGGAAGAGGTGGCAGGAGCCACAATGAGGTGCTGAACTGATCCTGCTGTTTGTATATGTTCACTCAAATGGGGAAGAAGAAACGGCCGAGCCTCCAGCCTTTAATTGCAACCAACTGGGTGCAATTAATTTAAACTGATATATAAAATCCCCTGATACCAGGAGCTTGGGGCATTTCATTTGACATTTTCTAAATGGTCTGCTTCTACTTTTTATTTTTCTTCAGCGTAAACAATGAGCAGAAGCCAACAAGCTTTTAATGCCTCAAAACTTCATCAAAAAAAAAAAAGGAGAAAAAAAATTCCTATTGTATATGCAATTCAAAGTGCAAAAATCATTCCATGCAAGGTTCCTAATGGCCTATGTTGAGAGTCAGTGTGAGTGATACCTCAGGCAAATGGAGAGCTCTTTGAGCTCAAGTTTGTTAAGGTGTGATATGCAGAATGCAAAGAGCAGCACTTAGTTACTACAGGATGTCCCAATGACTCCCATCAGCATGGATTCAGGCTGCAGAGAGTGTTCTTCCTTTGGACCAGAGAAAATTGGTCCAATGAAACTTAGGAGGATGGGATTGCAGTTAGGAGATAGCAGTTCTAGAGCACCTCAGCTCTGGGACCTACAAATAAACCTGATCCTTCTATCTTTGAGTTCAGAGTCTGTTATTTGGGTAAGGTCTGGATTGTGCTCCATTTGAGGCACTGCTTCAGTCAAGTGCTATTTATTAGTATAATTTCTGTCTCTTACAGCCTTTAGAGAGATAATAGAAATGCTCTGAATTTGCCAGAAGCAAATTTACCAGCCCTGAATTCCTTTCCCAGTGTTTGCTGCTATGGCCTCAACTCTTGTTTTGGCTCCAGTTTGAAGGCAGACAAAAGTCTCCCTAGCCCAGTTTGCTTTGTGGCAAGCATCTGGTAGCACTTCAGAGCCCTTGGATAGCCTTTTGGAGATGGAAACCAACACAAAGTCCACAGCTGAAGTATGTGTGTGAAAACCCAGACCCAGATTCAGCCAGCTCAAACAAAACAAAGTGCCTGTGTCTCGTATTTCCAAGCGGCTGGCTCCGGGCCTTCCCGGGCACCCAGCCAGCTGGGAGCACTAGCCACAGGACTCACAGGGAACCAGGCTGGCTGCATCTGCAGCTCCCTGGCCAAGGTTTGCATTGCAGGCCCTGAGAAGCAGCGATGTGGGTCTAGGTGCTCTTCTCTCTGAGCACCTACGTTCAGGGAAAAGGGAATCGGAACAGGAGCTCCTTTTCCAGCTCTTCAGCTGATGTATTTTGGCTGCTCAGCTTTGAAGGGAGACTGAATCTAGATCACCCCAATCGATGGCAGAAGAGGGGACTGAGTGGCAGATCTTAGAGCCTCTCACCATCAGCTGGCAGGGCACTTTTTAGCAGCTGCTGGTGAAGGGACAGACTATTTTTACATGTGAGTAGATGACTTTTCATCTCAAATCAATGCCCAAAAGCCGTACTGCAAACCCAGTGGAAGGGCATGTTGTAAGGTACAGTAATGGCAGGGTCCTTGTTTTAATCAAAGATGTTTGTTTCTTATTAATTGTTGCTGTATTGAGTTGCCACTTACCTTTTTTTTTTTTGTTCTCATCTGTGATTGAATCTGTCTCTTACCAAAGTACAGGACAATCACTGCATATCAAAGAATGAGCTGCCTTTTCAGTCCTGTGTGTGTTCAGCTGCCTGCCAAGTGATTAATTACACTGTATGAACAGCAGAAAAATTGTTGAAACATGACAAATAAATTGTGTTTGCCTCTGGGATGGAGCTGGGACTAGTAGCTGATCTGCTGCTTTGAAAATATTTTCAGTAGCAATTAGGAGTCCCCCATCAGCTTCTGAAAAATGTTTTTTTCCCTGCTAGCTACTTGAGGATATATGCTGACACCTGTGTGAGAACAGAGGGGACCTTCTGCACTGGGAAAACACTGATCCAAATGGATTTTTCACTAGGCTGTGGAAGAAGGTAGCAGGAGAGGTTTGCAGAGGTCTCCCTTATCAGTCTGGATTGCAGTTTTTATCTCCCATCGTGCTGCCTCTTGTTATTTATTGAAAAGCAAAGCCTGGGAAAGCATCGACTCTTTTATTGAACTCAGACTCACAGTTCTCTTCTTGCTCCCATCTTAAATAGAGCTGTCCTGTTTTTCCCCACTGAGGACATCCCTTTCCCCAGGCATTCCAGCAGTTGCAGCAGTGCCAGCTGAACAAATCCCTTTGATTTGAGGGAGTCAGCAAAGACATCAAATCTTACCTGAGCCCCAGAAACACCTCCCTATCACTTGTGGTGTCCCAGGAGCCTGTGCTGCCCAGCTTGGGGTGGTGTCCAGCACCAAGACAACAACAGCCAAGGAACAGCACTAACCTGACACCACAGGTTAATGCAGATCTTTACTAAAGGCAGCAGCACTCATCCTTCAGAGCTGTTAAAGCATTTTTATCTTTGGTGCAGAATTGGCAGTGCTGAGCCCCGCAACAAAACGTCTTCCCACATGGTTTGCTCTGGGTCCGTGCTGTGCTGAGCTCACTCTTTCTTCTGGAAGCCAAAGCAAAGTTTGAGTGAAGAAAATCAGATCTTGGAGGGAAACTCTGGAGAGCCTGTAACCAGAATATTTTAAATTTTCATCTCATACATGCTGTGTTTTGAAGCAATGATTCCACCTTGACTGTCGAGTTGCCTGTGTTCTCAGGCAGAATAATTGACCTCATTTGTTAGGAGGGTTTTCTTGATATTACTTTTCTTGACATTAAACCAAGGTGTTGCCTATCTGTTAATGTGAAATATATCTTTCCTTCCACCTTCTGTGGCAGCATTAGCAGAGACACTCCTATCTTAGCACAGAAAAAGCGCATAAAAAGTGGTTAAAATGCAAATACCTTTTCAACCAATGGCCAAGAGAAAAAGCCAGTCTGTGTGGTGAGGACAAGCCATATTAAACACATCAAACTGAAGCTTTTTTTCCCCCCCTGTTTCTTATCAGCCTCCAGTTTTTTCCACCACCCCCCTGCTCTCAGTCATTCTTGGCTCCCACTGTGTTTTCAGCCCTGCAGATGCTCAGTGTCTGTGAGCGGAGGCTCCCCTCCCTGTTCCTGGGGCTCGGGGTGTTTCTGCCACCCCGTGATCACGCAGTGCACGGTTGCAAATTGCTTCCCATCGCTGCTGGAGGGCTCCTGTGTCCTGCTGGCCCTCTGGGACCTGTACATCTACAAGTCTGTGTTTCGTTTGGTGCTCCTAAATCTGCCAGATTCTCCTTCCCCTCAGCTTCTGCAGCATCCCCTGGGAAATGAGTACATCCAGCACCTCAGAGCGGGCCTTCTGGGGGGCCCAGCCTAAGGATTGATCCCAGTGCCTCCTGAAATCGCTAGAATGACTTCTTAGACCCCAGCAGGTGTTAGAGCAACACCTGGGGTTCTTCCGGAGGTGGTTGTTCCTGAGGTGGTTCTCTGAATCCCTCGCTTGGAGGGGTGAGGTGGGGGAAAATCTTGTGAAAGCACAGCCATGCAGCTACAGAGAGGAAAAAGTCCCTGTTCCTAGGTAGGACTAGGCAGGATTTTACACGGACAGTGCACTGTCTGCACCAATGACGAGTTTATTGTAACCTCTACCGGCAACACTCTCAGCAATTCATTTTTCCTATTTTTTTTTTGAGCATCAAAAAGCAACATTAACTGCAACTGCTGAGAAACCCCCAGTGAGCAATTACCAAGAGCAATGAAGATCACAGTGTGCCCCCATTTGGGATTCATTTACATGGAAATTGCCTGCTTTCACCTGGCAAGATTCTGAATTTTATTTTTTATGTTTGTGCATACATGCAAAAAAAACTGTCCTTGGTCAAAACACCTGCATAAAAATAACCTGCCTCTCTGGCTGCTCAAGCTGATTCCAAAATGCTGCCCTGAAGAACTGCTGTACTGAGAAGGAGCAGTTCTGCTGTCGGGGCAAGGTTGGCACCTTCCAATAAAATAAATGCCAACTCCTCCAAAATCAGCCATAAAAAGGATTGAGGATTATTTTCTTTATCAGAATCAGTTTGAATTTTTGATTTGGTGGAACATCACACACTGACATTTTAAAAGGGGAAATTACTTTTTCCCTGACTAGTCTTTGCTCACGTGTGGCATAAACCACACATAAAATAACTCAAAAGAAGTAAAACAGTTTGACCTGTTAAAAATATTTCTTCCCTTTTCCAAAACATGTTCTGGATTTTCTTTTGAGAGAAATCTGAGGGTTTGACTTTCTCATCCTGAGCTGGGCCAACAAAACACTTTGAAATCTTAGATCCTGCAGGCTGGAGCAATGTTTTCCCACCCAGTTCTTGCCACAACATCCCAAATACAGTCCCCATGTCTGAGGCCAGCAGGGCTGGAGGGTGACCTGGCAGAGATGCCACAGCCCTCAGAATAGAGTTTCTCAGTGCGGAGTGTTGATCCAGAGAGTGCCCTGTGGGAATCCAGAAGCTGGGCTGAATTTGTGTCCGTGTTTTCGCACCAAATCTGCCAGTGGGCTGGTTTAAATTTGAAGGACCTGCTCTTGCAGTGAACCACTGGCCTCCTGCAATAGGAGCAAAGATTACTGGCTCCCCACAGGGTCTTGTCTGAGTCAGAATTTGCTGTTTCTTAGGGCTATATTTGGCTGGGTGGTTTGAGATGGGGAAGTTCATGCCTGGTTCAGACGTCATCGCTGTGACTCGGCAAGAGAGATGAAGTTCCTGCTGGAGTGTCCTTCCAGGCATCCACAGGAAAGTAATTTTGTGCACTTATTGTTACCTGTGTCTCTTTTTTTGAGTATTTTCAGTGGCCCAGGTAGGGTTTTATATTGCATTCAAAACGTTACCATTTTAAAGCCTTATCTCTCAGGCAAAACCACTGTTTAATAGATATTTTCTGTCTCATCCCTAATTTTTCTTTCTGAGGCATTATCTTCAACCTTTTAATCTGCTGATTTTCTGACAGAGCACAGTTTTGGGGGTGTTTTTTTCTGAAATTGTCAGTTGCCATGGCAAAATATTCCTCCTATCCTTGTCTCTCCCTGGATAAACCAATTTAGGCTGTGGCTCAGTCTTTAGGTAGAAGCTGTGAAATGACTGAAAGCTCAAAGTTGGTCTCTTTTATTGTGGAAGTCACATCCCTATTGATTCAAGCCTTCAGGTAGGTATGGCTCTGTGGTTTAGGGCCTTTTGCCTTTTGTTTGATGTACTGAAAATCTGTCCACATTAATTTGTGGTGTGTCTTGAGTACAGCATCTTTAGCAGCAAAAGCAAAGAAATTTTAAGGCAGCACTTGCCTTATTCAGTGTTCCTGTGAAAGAAATGCAAGTGCTCAGTCAGAGGGAGGTGAACAAGTCCTGACTCTGATATATGGCCTTTGGGGAATACCAAAATATCTGCAATAAAAGCAGCTTTAGAAGGGCACACAGCATCCAGTGGGTTTTTGACACTTGTGTGACAAGGAAATCTTTGCCCTCCAGTTCATAAATTGACACTGCCTCTTTCTTTTTTTTTTTTTTTTTTTAATTTCTTATTCTACTTCATAACTTTTCTCCTTGCTGCTTGGGGAAATTTTTGCTGCATTTGTGGAAGATTGTGAGACAATCCACAGTATTTCTTCTTCTTGGAACATTTACGGTGATACGGCTGTGAAATTGAAATATAGGAGGGGTTTTTTTGTTTGGTTTTTTTTTAGTAAATAACTTTGGTTTAAATAGGTTGTTTGTTTGTTTGTAGGTTTGGTTGGGTTTTCTGTCAGAAGAAGAAAGTTCTATGTAAATGTATAAAAGGCTGATAAAGCCAAGATTCCAAGTTATTATGAAACTGTAAAGAGAAAATCGACCACAAAGGGATGTTCTAGCTAATAAAACCAGCAAAATCCCTCACTGCACAAGCAAACAAAAAGGATTTGACTGCTTCTTTTCTGCCTTCTAACTTCTCTGATGAAACTGAGAGCAGTGTAGTTTTCTGGGTAGCAGCTTCTCTCCTTTTCCAAAACAAAAGATCTGCACATACTTCTAGAAATTTTCCCACTAAAATAAAAACCTCCCTCCATAGGTGACATCTTCCAGGAGTCATTTCTGTCACACAGCTGTGGCGGTGCTGACAATATTTTAGGGTTCAAATACATGATTTCAGCAGCCTCAGGAATTGCCACCAAAGTGACCAGGGCAGTTCCTGCAGTTGCCCAATATTTGTCCTGGTTATGAAAGCTCCAGGACGCTGTTCCCACGTTCTTCATCTCTCACGTCACACCCAGCTCTTGCCACATCCAAATCCCCACAAAACCACGTGGTCTTTGTCCTTCCCTCTTAGGTCTCTCCCCCAGGTTTTCCTGGCAGGGCTGTGACCTGGTCCTGCTGTGGGACTCGGTCACAGAAGAGGCACAGGGGGACCATGGCACTGTCCCCCAGCAGAGGCAACAGAACCGTTTAAAATTAAACCATCGTACTCTGCTGGGCCCATAGAGCTGAAAATGAGATCTTGATTATCTTGTCTGTTTTTAGAAACTGGAGAAGAATCAAAATGTTATTTTTAAATTTTTTTTTTTTTTAATATGCTGCAGCGGAGAATGTAATTGTCTGGGTGGAGGCAGGCTGTGCCAGGTCTGTCACACATCTGGGCTCTGAGAAGCAATTTGTAACTGAACAGGAAGAAAAAGTAGGCCAACCTACAAGACAGTATCTAGGAATTACTCCTGAGGGATTTGTGCTACACTGCCTGCAGCAGCTGAAATAACAGCATGAAATTGCGATTAAAAATTAAGAAGAGATATGGGCTATTTGACCTTCTTTCAGTCAGGGACACAGAGGCCCTGTCGAGGATGGGGATGCAGAGAAATGCTTCTGTTGGGTGATTTTATGCCAACAGGAGGCTCCTGAGGTTCATCCTAAGAGCAGTGGAACAGAGAGATCCTCTCTTTCCTTGCAGAGCCGGGTTTTGGTGCTGGTGACACAGAGCACCAGGTACAGGCGCCGGGTAAAGCAGAGTGAAACTGTCCTTGCTCCAACAGCTGCAGACTGAACACATGGGAAATAGGAAAGAACTGTCAATTGTTACGTTTGCTAAGCTCGCAGAAATCCAGACAGGGTTAATTAAGCCCCTGAGAGGCCTTGTTCATTAGGAGTTAATTTGCCAGATTTGCTGTGTGGCTCACCTTTTTACCCAGGCTGTCACTGTAAACACCCATTTGACTCCAGCATCAGCTGGGGAGCAGGCCATGAGACAGAGCAGCCTGTTTGGGTGGATGTGTGCCCTGGATCCCAGGCTTGTTTCGGAGCTCGCTGTTTTGACAAGCTGCTAGGAAGTCTAAGTTGGAATAATAATATAACCATGGCAGTGTTGATACAGAGGTGACACAAATGCTGATGTGCATTTTGGGCTGACAATGTGAACCTGGTGGCTTTAGTCTTCAGCCACCATGAGTAGGAAGGATTTGGAAAGGGAGTGCATAAAGCAGAGAAGGCATATCAAAAAGGGTGATTCCTTGGAGCTCGTGCCAGCCTGTGTAAATAGGGCTGTGATAACAAACTCTTTGACTTTGCAGGAGGCTTTGATTTATTCTGAGCTGTGGAGCCCGAGAGTCTGTGAGGAGACAGCCCTGGTGTGAATCCTGCTCCTCTGTTACCTTTGTACATCAGTCTCTGGCCATTCCATGTGTTGTTTGGGGAAAAGGCTTTCTCAGTGCGTGTTTGTGCAGCACCAGGTAGAGCCAGGCAGGGCAGTGACTGGAGCAGAGGAAGTCTGCAGGCTCTGCACCCTTTGATAGGTACAGCAAATACATAAATATGGAGTAAATACAACACAGAGTTTTGGCTACCCATTTTTATGGAATAATGCAATACTTAGGTAAACTTTCTTGCCCATGGTAGAAATTTATTCACAGCACTCTAGCAAAGACTGACCTCATTTAAAACGGGGGGAATTTCTCAACTTACCTGTATTGACTGTGCTGCCACCTTCCTCCACCAGCAGAGAGGATGTTTGGCATGTTTTGGTGAGAGCAACAGACAGAACCTTGAGTGTTTTTGTATATTCTCCACAAGAAGTTTCCTCTATCCATAACTGTTCTGCATTTATTACTGGCATATGTACGTTGAAAAAATTATTGGTGTTTATTGCTTCAATGAGTTTTTAATTACTGTGTCCTTGAAGGCTAATGCCATTGAGGAACATTACTGCGGGTAAGGGGGGCAGGTGTCTGTCATCAGGAGATGGACCATATGGGTACAGTGCCCTGAGGCACAGCCGTGGAAAAGCCCAGTGCATGGAAGAGGGGAACCTGTCCAGAATGGGGAGGGGTTTTGAGGAACCACGAGGAACTGTTGGTGAGATTCTCAGATGATGAAAATCAGCTTAAGAACATGAGAGGAACAAGCCTGTGTCCCTGCTGAGTTGGGTGGGGGTTTTCCCACCTTGTGTGCTTTTGAGACTGTCACAGTGGGAGCTTTTCCCATATACATCCCTCCTTCCAACTCTTAGAGCTTCCCCTTCGACAGGGTTCTCTTTTATCTTTGTTTCACAATTTAAAATGGCTTGTCAGAGATCTCTAAAATCTTCGCCATAAATCTCTACATTTTGGACTAGTGAATTTCTTGGGATTTTTGCTCCACTGGCTTCTTGTAACACTCCTCAGAATATTTCACAGACTAGTTATTGTGAAAAAGTGAGGAGATCTGAATAATGAATGAAGTCAGTATTTCACTGCACCTCTGAGATCTGATTTTTATGGAAATCAGTAATGCACAGTACTTTGTGAGTCTAATAGATAAGTATTACCTTTCACAGATATTTGTTTTCCTCTGAACTCTTCAGCACAAGGATCAACAACCATCCCATTATGAATCACACTTTGCAGGGTTATCTGGCTCTGGGAGCTGCCACAGGTTTCTCACCAGGGAAGCTGTCAGTCAAGTGACAGAGCAAATCACCAGCTTTCCCTTTCCACCGCGTTTTGAAACTGCACTTAAAATCTTTCTGTTTGTCTCATTGCCAAGTCAATGGTGAGATATTACAGGGAATTATAAAAGGGACTTTTGTGTGGTAAATTCAGAGTTCAACTGTTCTCTGGTACAATTCCTTGCCTATAAAGAATCTCTGAGGAAGCCTGCTCAGATTACTGCACCCTGACAAAACACAGCAGCCAGGAGACATCCTGTGTCATGTCGTGGTTCTCGAATCAAAGGGGAAAGGGTTTGTGCTCAGATATAGCAGGAGATACCCTGCCAAGAGTGACTGATACCCTGCTGGTCTACAAAGAAAAGTTTTAGCGGGGAAATGTCCTGAATAACACTGTGCTTCATGAGGCCAAGTCCTAGGGCTGGGGAAAGTCCTGGAGCACTTTCTCTGCAGTTATTGAAGGTAACTAATTTTTCCCTGTAAACAAAATCATCAGATGTTTCCTGACTTGGAGCCAGGGCATTACTTGCTGTGCTGCTGAGGGACACGCTTTTCCTCTAGCTTGTGTGTAGTCTTATTAGATCAAAACCTTTACAGGAAGAGACAGTCCCACTTGATTGTGTTTTTATAGTGCATGTCATGTAGGGTTCTTCCTTGGCCTCCCGTCTGGGAGGCTTTCATTTTAGAAGGAAGACATTGGAAAAGGGAGAAACAGCACTAATAGGACTGTAATCAATATTTACTGAATGAAATGGTCATGTTTAGTTTGACTTAGATACTTGCATTGTGCATGGACTCACTTCCACACGCAATGTCTTTTCTCCTGTGAGGGAATTGATACTCAAGAGAGGAAGGACTCTCCTGAATGAGCTCCCAGGAGTTCAGACTGTGTTAGGACATCCCCTCTCACCTCTGTTAGCACGGCTCCCTGGGACTGGCATGAGCAGGTCCCCTTGGGGAGGCACCACATCCCACGTTCCAGGGGGCCAGGGCTGCCCTCGCACTCCTGGCGCTTCCATGAGATCCAGTGGGTAACAAGAACCACATGGACCCCACACATTCCTGCTTCCTGAGGCAATTCACCATCTGCAACTGCTTCTCAGATGATGTGGGGTCTCAAAGCTTCCCCCCTGCTGACAACTTGCCGCCTCACAGGGCCTCTTTTCTCATGGCATCTGAGCACTTCCATGTTGAACATGATTAATTAGAAGGGAGAGGTGAGAGTCAAGGGCAGGGATCAGTGTTTAAGAGTAGTTCAGTTATCTTAATTTGAGCAGATTGTGGAAATAGAATGTGAAAGGTAACTAGAGGTAGTTTACTCCCTGCTGAAATGGTAAAGGAAGCCAGGTCATATTTAGCATGGGGAGGGGCCCCTTCCATGACCTGTTCTTTACAGGGCATGGGGCATTGCAAGCCCCTGGCTGGGCTTACCCCACAGTCATGGGGTGTCTTGGCTTTCAGTGGATGTTTCCAGCCTGCACTGCTGGTCTTGGTGCAGCTGCTGGGTGGGAATCTTCTTCATTGGCTTCATTTCCCTCTAATATTGTATATTCAGAAGTCTCTGTGCAGCACCAGGCCACTGACAATACTGCTGATTACTTCACATCACTATTTAATTAGGATGAAAGACAGGGAATGAGCAAGTGGAGATTTTACACTTGGGAAGGAAATTGATTTATGGAACAATCAGACTGTTAGCTCTGGCAGGCTTTTCTTTAAAAGGCACGAAAAGTATTCTTGCTTCTTTTGGGTTGAACTAACTGAGGGAATTTGTAGAAAATTATTATTCTCAGCCTGTGACTGCAGAGGCCTAACAATGGGGCAGAAATGGATCCTCTGTCACATGTGCTGAACCTCAGGAGTCAGGAGGAGCTGAAGCCTTCTACAAGCCTGAACTTTGCCTCAGTGGGGCTCCATTGAAAGGCCTTGCCTGGGCCATGTCTGCTCTTGCAAAAGCAAGGAATTTCTCTGCTTGGCCAGTGTAGAATCACCTGGGAATTAAAACTGGTCTAATTTAGAGGCAACTCTGGGATGTACCTACGTGCTGCCCTCCCCCATGCCGTGTATAAATGCAATCATCACCCAAAACATCACCCAAAGCCAAATCAACGTGAAAGGTCTGGGTGGTGCTAATACTGTCGCAGCTTTGCCCACACTCGTGAGCTTTATTGGGCAGCTGTATGTTTCTCCTGAAGCTGAGATTTTTTTTCCCTGCGGCATTCTGAATAAAATGTAGTATGAATGGAAGGTGTCTTGCCTCCCACAGCAGATCTGCACCTGCTGTTCCTGCTCCGTGTCTCAGCCCAGCATCACCCAGTCTGGCGTCGTCACACCCCGCTCTTGCCAGGCTGCCAACAGCCCATGTGCCAGGGCTGGCCTCTGCTGTCTGACACCAAATGTCTCCCAGATCCTCCTCACAGCGAAGCTGAACCAGAGGTTGTGTTTCTCCTGGTATGCTTGTGTTTGTCGGGGAAACTTCGCTCTGGTGATATTTATAGTCTCAGCTGTGAAGGGGCTGCACCAGAAACAAAAGGCTGTTTTCTGTGATTCTTGAGGCTGCTGCAGCACTTGCTGCCCCAGAGTTCCTGTGGGGAACTGTAGGTTTGGCTGAGATTTAGCTGAGTTGCCTTTTCTTCCAGTTTCTGTAGCTAAAAGGGACACGTTTGACCAGGATTGAGAGGTTGATACAAATACTTGGCTAATGGACGGTCGGCTAAGAGTCATTAATTCTAACTTTCATGTTAATGAAAGGTGTACTTGGAGGGACTCTAATGCTAAACACAGAACTAGGAGAGAAAACAGCTGAATTCACGTTCCTATTGCTACAAATCTCCTGTGATTTTTGGGAAGGACAGCTGAACCATGCCTTGCATATCCCATATTGTCCTCCCTATCAGTAAAATAAGGATAAAACTATTGTTTCTGGCTGTCTGGATGGCCAGCTGGCTGGCAGGGCACATTCCCCTGACTATCTGAGCCAAGTCTACAGGGCAGAGTAGCCCCCTCCTCTTCTCTCTTGGCCAACTCCAGAGAACTGTCATGGATTTAACACATCATGCCCCACAGCCTGAGAATAGCAGCCACATCCCTCAGCAAACAACTCCAAAAGGGCTTGACAGTTAAATAATTGCCTCTGCTGCCTGGCTTTTAAGAAATGAAGTGAAACTTAAATGGGAGTTGTGCAAAGTTTGATAGCCCTTCCACCCTGCTGCCATCATTCATGGTGGGCGTTCAAGATTCCAGCCTAATGGGGATTTGTGAGAAGGCATCAACTCAGAAAAAGTGTCAACAGCACCACAGGTCAGACAAGGACATATTATTATGCACCTTTGAAAACACAGCCAGACTTCACATCTCGGCCCAGCATGCAGCAATCATTAGTCACCCTACATAATCCCCTTGACCTATTTTTTTTTTTCCTTTCACAGTGGTCACATTTGAAAATGTTGTCTAGAGCTGGTTGGGCCCACACAAGGTTGTTAATTGGGAGCTGTCTAGCTAAGGGGTAACAGAGAGGCAAAGTTCAGCACAGCGTGCCCTGGTTGCAATGCTGAGGGTTCCCAGGGAGGTGGTGGCTGGGAGGCCTCGTGTCACCAGTACGCACAGGGACTTCATTCCTGCTGCTTCGGAAGGGGCTGGTCACCTGGATGCTTTGGTTTATCTGGAATTAAGGATTTGACAGGACCTGGAATGTGAGAGGCACTAATGACATTTACATGCAGGTGTAGGAAGACGCCAGTTGGAACAGCCAGGGAAAACCTGCACACACATCTCCATTCCAGAGAGATGGGTGGGCATGGCCTTAGTCACTGGGGGATTTAAAGGGTTGCCATCCTCATTGTTTCCCCCTAGGGCTAGTGCCAAAGCTGTGGGAAGCAGCACAGTTCCCAGGCTCCGTGCACTGGGGATACCACTGGACCATCATCTCACAGCAGCTGCTCTCCCTTGTCCTGCAGGGACAAGTATGGGGTGGTCTTACACAGGTGGGGAGATGTGGAAATGATCTACAAGCTTGGTACAGACACCTGTAATTTCTGAGAGTTTTATTCCACATACCATCTACCTGTTAAATTCCTGGAGGCTGAGGCCAGAGTTATGTAGATGAAGGAATTAGCATAGAAATTAGCATTAAAACTATTTACTATACTTATTCCATTATTATACTATCAAAGTGCTTCCCAGACTCCAATGAATTCCTGTTGTAGCTTCTCTGGGAGCTAGAGAATTGTTATTCATCCAAGTTTGAAAAAGAGAAATTGAGCTGTTCAGTGATAAGGCCCAGGTCAGTGGCAGAGTCAGACTGGTGTCCAGGTGAGCCAGGTGCCTACATAGCACTGATGTCATGGAAGATGTCCATCATCGAGTGGGAACAGGTACCTGGCTCTCAGCCTGTGCCCTGTCTGCTGGTCCAGCTTTTCTCTCTGAGCATCTAAAACATTCAGCAGTACTTTTGTGCATGTAGGTAGAATCTGATACTGAATTTCACAGGCTAATAATTTTCCAGAGTGCTTTTCCTTGTTCCTCTATCTGCACAGCCTGCCCAAATGAAAGGCAGAGCAAAGCAGGGCTCCCTTACCTCAGCCAGAAAAAGGATCAAAGCTCTGGATGGTGCTGAAGGCACGTCCCTGGCTTACCTGCACTGGTTTATGCAGGTGCTGGTCTAGGGAGATCAGTAGGTGTCAAATCTACTTTATAAAAATGAACAAGGGCGGCATTATAAGTTTGCTGCACCCTCATACAAAAGGCATGTTCTCACTGATTAGGTCAGGCTGTGCTTTGCTAGGAGGAGCTAGTTTTGGAAATCTTGCCTCTCCCTATCACATCAGCTTTTCCCTGGTGTCTCAGGGGCCAGAGGTGCATGTGCTGTTTATCCTCCAGTCCCTGCAGGCATCTGTAAAATTTGCAAGGGTGAAAAAAATTTGCAACGCTAAAATTTGAAGCTGATGGTCGTGAAATGTGGGGCCTACACTGCCACGAAGTGTAAATTGCTTCCCTGCCACTGTAAGGCTGCATGCTTGATGTCAGGAGAGGGGCATTGAGTGCCTCTGAGGGATGGTGCCCGTAGGATCTTGCTTGGTTCTTGCTCTTTCTGAAGCTGTTTCCTTGTTTGCTTGTGACCTGCTGTGACAGGACTGGGCTGTGTCTGTCTGTCCTGCATATTTCTACCTTCATTAAATCCCTGGGTACTGAGTGTTACTGTCTGTGCTCTCTTGCTGTTCATTTAGGGATTTAGGGCAGAAGTACTTTATGCTGCCATCATCATCTTGTAAGGAGCAAAGAACAAATGCAGTGTATTCCCTAGGTCCAGGATAATCGTATCTTGACAGCATACTAATTAATCATCTCACAATCAGGTAATTCTTTCCCATGTAGCTGTCAGGATAATCGTATCTTGACAGCATACTAATTAATCATCTCACAATCAGGTAATTCTTTCCCATGTAGCTGTCTAATTACTATTTAGTAGCCCAGACTTCTGTGTGCAAATAACTAATATTTTCAAGCCAGGGTTTCAGGGAGAGGAGAACAGTGGGCCACGACTCCTGGGGTAACTCCTCCGTCTTCTTTGAATTACTCCTGGGATAAATTAGGCCTGCCAGTTCTTCTAATCTGCTGAACCACACAGCAGCCCTAATTATTGCCATATTGGCAACAAGGAAAGAGTGTGCCCAGCTCCACTGCTCCGTGCAATGGGCTGAGCTCCTGCACTGCAGCTGATAATGTGCTCAGAGCACATCCATATGTTGGCTCCCCAGGAGCTCTTACTAACCTAGGAGATTATAAACTAATGAGCTTGAGCCATACTTTGGGGATCAATATACAAGATGCTCTTAAAAGATGGGGTTGTATATTAGAGTGTGCTGAATGTCTCCATGGTAGAGATTTACTTGTAAGCCAGGGAAGACAGCAAAGATAAAAATTACAATTGCTTAACATTTGTACCTTGAGATTGCTTTCACCTCTGCCTCCAGTTGATTCCCTTCTGGTTTAGTAAGGTTTCCCAATGACTGTGATGTGTCCTGACTGTGTGCATATGTGTGCATGCATGAATCTCAGTTCTATCCAGCCAAACATTTAGACTCATTCAAGAATTTTAACCACATTTGGAAGAGCGGCAGAAACTTCACTATATTAATCTCCTGTGTTTCATAAATATAGGCTTTTATATGGATATAGTTAAAGCAAGTGCCTTCATTCGTGACTTTACCAGTGAAAAAATGATTTTATACTTCGACAATATTCCCATATGTGAAAGAACTCAGTGAAAGCTGATATAAAGCAGTTTCCCACCTGCAGAGCTGCCTCTTGGGCTGGAAACATTATTTAGGTGCATGTGAGCTGGATTGTTGTTAGCTGTATCCCATAATATTTGTGTCAAAGCTATAAAACTAATCCTTAAGACATCAGTGTCCAGCTCAACCAGGACCTACCTACCTCGATGTTGGCTGTGGACCCACTGATAATTTAATATATCCCATTTTTTCAAGGCTATGTGACCCTAACTACGAGGCGATTTCACGTCTTGGTGTCAGATGTACCCCAGACAAATTGCAGCAATTTTCTCATGTTTTTAGTTCTCATTTGTACCCAGCTGCCTCTGTATTTGCTGCATGATTACGCCTTCAGTGTCCAGATCGTCAGACCTTTGCCCAAACCAGCCCGAGAATGGCCTTGCAAACATTCTGAGGAACTGGAGTGTGTTTGATTTTCCTTGGCTTGTTTGCTTTCCATTATCTGTTTTCATGGTGATAAAGACGGCTGCTGTCGACCTCAGGAGTGCTCTGGCTTTGCTGTGTGGAAGACGCAAAACGAGGAACGCTGTGCAGGCTCTGCTCCCAAAAGCTGCCTCGTGGAACTTCTCCCCAGAGAAGCCAAGAGGAGGGAAATGTGGACCACATAAATAGCTGGGACTCTCCAAGAACATGTCCTGAAATAAAAGCAGCTAAAAATAATCTCTAAGACTAAATGCGAATCATCTGGAGAGCAACTCGCAAAATTTTCTGCAGGAAAATCCCGAAACGAAGAAGCCATGTTTTCAGAAACAATCATGCAAGCTGGAAGCAAATGAAGTCTTCCTGTGAAAAACTGCCACTTCCAACACGTGCTGCTGGGAAACCTCACACCCTTCCCTGGGTCTGCCTTCTCCAGTTATGCTGGGGTTCAGTCTCATTCTTACTGATGCAGGTTTTGATTAAGTCTCTCTCAGGATGGGATTTTTTTTCCAGATTTTGATCACGTTTCAAAAACTGGAACTCCAGCCATGTGGAACCAGGCTTTGTTAAAACATCCGTCCACAGAATTTCTCTCTTCCTCCGTGGTCAGGCAGTTTGCAGGTGCCAGAAACATGGCAAGGTGGTAAAACTTTTTCTTTAAATAGTAGTTTTCATTGTACCTCTTCTTCCAGTGCAAATGTTTATGCCCTCCTGACTTCCCTCAGCCATTCATTTGTCCCCCTTTGCCAGCTGTAATCTGCTGCTGGGGCTTACCCAGAGCTATTCCCAATTCAACGTGTTTAATCCAAAATTGAAAAGTCTTTGTGGGCTGAGGCCTCGGTGTCGTGTGGTGAATATCTTAGACGCAGAGAGGGATCAAGGTGGCTTCTTAGTTACCAGCAGTTAACACAGCCTATTGAGGTTTATTTAATTGCCATTTAGACGTGTCTTTGTGTCCCCCGCTCGGAAGGAGCGCGGACTGGAAAGGAGGCGGCGGATAAAGAGCCGCGCTTCTGCCGTGGCACCGGCCGAAAGCTCAGCTATAGTGCAGCCCTAGTGTGCTCTGACAGGCATTGAGGAGCAGCCGAAGCCTTTCTGCTGGACAATGCTGGGCCACAAAAGCAGCATTAGGGCCAGCAGCCCCGGCCAGGCGGGAGTAGCTGATCGCTGATGGACCCCGAGGCGCGCCAGGTTCGGGACGGGAGGCGCAGTGCCACGGCCACGCTGCTGTGCCAGGAGCAGCCACTGGCCTGGCACAGGGCAGCAGAGGAGCCCGGCACCCACAGGCACTGCAGACTCACCTCTGCTCTCCAGCTGGGTGCGTTTTGGCTCTGCGTGCCTTTCGGCTTCTCTTTTTGTGATGGCGTTGCTAGCTGAGACACGGGGTAGAGTGCGAAGTTCAGTGGAAAAGCTGTTTTCTCTCAAAGTTGAAATGTCCATAAAATGCTGATTTTGACAGCATTTTGGCTGAGAAAAAAAAAAAGGAAATGATTTGTAAATTTCAGAGCTTCTCATTTTGATGTCTTTCAAGAGTAGAAGTTTTGGTTTCATTTTCACTGGATTTTTATTTGTTGTGTCTTTAAGAACACTTTAAGAAACTGATTGGCACCAGTCTTAAAAAAAACTCTTTCAGTGAGAACTTTCACATTTTCCTTTAATTCTTTTCAGGAGTATCAAAATTTCTCTCTCAGAATTCCTATTTTCAGCCTGAGGGTCTGGTGAAAGACAGGGCAGCTACCCAGCAAAGCAATCTAGGAATATAATGGGAACGATATTTCATCAGAAATTGTTCCTTTTCCATTCAGGAGAAGAGTGACTAATGTGTAGTGCTTTTCTAGTAGCAGTTAACAATGCATTTCGTTTTTCCTGACGTGTTTAGAAGAATGCGACAAGAGCCCCGAGGCATCTTGTAACAAAGGAACGTATCACTTGGCGTTTTCGCCGCGGACTGAGGCTTTTCTGGGTTACACACGTCAAAGCCAAGTAGGGGGTGTAGCTTCCATTACCCACCAGAAAGGAAACAGAAGGAAACAGTCTGATAAAACCGTAGTTTTATTAAGCAAATATTCCCGTGTAAAGCTGAGGGATTGCTGCCCGTTGAATGTATTCCAGATTTCAGGCCTGATTTTTAAAAAGCTTGAAAGTGTGGACAGATGTGGAGTTAATTTGCCTTCTCAGAATTAGACGTTCTTAGAGCTTCTGAAAGATTCATGGAAGTTTTGAATGGGAGAGATACATTTTTAATCATGCTCATTTTATTTAACTGCAATATTTGCCGTGGAGTGTGTAGCCCTTCCCTCTCAGTTCACACCCCAGGTACATCCTAACTCTGTTGGAGGACTGTCTTCACTCTCTGCCCTATAGCCCCTAGCTCTGTATTCCTAAATTTTATGGAGAGGATGCTACATCAGGCCCAAATATGCAGTAATTTGACCTAGAAAGTGAGCCTTCCCTGCTTGAGGGTGATGTGCCTTCCTCATCTGTGTGTAAAGAACAGGAGCTGTCTCGGGTGCCTCTCTCCCTGGGGTGTCCAGAACTAGTTCTATTAACACATGATCATCTTTTTGGCAGAACTACTCACGCTGAATCTCTTTTGGGCTGAGTGATGAAGCTGGTTGGGGGCAGAACACCCCAGGGCTCAATGCAAATGCGGTGCCAGGAGCAGGCAGAAGAGCAGTTTATTATTCTCCTTCCAAAGTGTGTCTGTGGGAGTACAATGAAGTGTGAAAACTCAGATGCAAAACCAGAATTATCTTCCCTTGGTACTTCCCTGACCTCATTGTCTCCTTTTGCTTCCTCCTCTCCTTTACAACCCTATTGTTTGAAGTCAGGAACTGAGGCCCTACTGGCAAGGTACATTTATCTGGTGTAGTCCAGCCACTGTACACCTGGTCTTGTACAAGGAGTTCATTTTAAGGTACTTCCACGCCCATAATTGTCACTGTAGGAGGCAAGAAGAGGATTAAAGTATATCCTCCCTGAATACTCTAATATTTGTAATGTTAGATCCTTCCCACTTTGAGCAACCCTTCTCAGCAAAATTCAGCGCTTATGAATTTCCATTCTTGTAGAAATATTAATGTTAAAAGTTGGTCTAGTTTATTATTAACTAGTAGAAAAGGACAGGAAGCTTTTTTCCTCTACCATTAAAAATTGAACGATGCTGAAAAATGTTGTCTAACTCAAGAAGTCATTTTCAGAACTGTTTGTGAGCTATAGGGAAAAAAAGAAAAAAAAATCTGTCAGATCAGTCATACTTATCATTTTAAAATACTTTGATCTGACTTCCATAATGTAAACTTTTTTATTGTAGTCAACTTACCTGTAGAAACAAAGATTAATGTCGAACAAGGAAGCTGGAGTGCATTCAGGATCAGCTGTAACATGGGAGCAATGGAAAATGGGATTCTTAAGTGCCTGTTCATCTCTTCTGGTTTTGCACAGGCTTCCATGAGCTCTGTGAACCCTTTCCCTCTTAACACCACTAAGACATGGAATAGCCATTCACACAACACGATATGAAAGGAACAACAAATTGAAAAGGGTGAGAGCCCAAAAAGACACCCTTTGTACTGATTTGAGAGGTAACAGAGAGGTGGTATTTTTTCAGCTAGACAGTTGGGCTTCTGCTGCCCTTGAGACTTCTGTTTTCCTCTTACCTGGCTATTTCTTGCGCTCTGTAACTTCACACATCTTGTGTTTTGGACTGGGAGATGTTTGAGATAAAACCTTGGCATCGTGAGACCTGACTGTCCAGGACCTGTTGCCATCATGCAGAAGTTTAGTCACGTGTGTTGCTGCAGCAGGTGGCTTTATGAATTCCCTGCATTTCCATCAAGAAACATTCAACTGCAGATGATTCAATTTTGGCATAGCAGATTCTTACAGTTGTTCAGAAATAACTGATTCCACTGCAGCCTTCAGCATCAAACCTGAGGGCAGCCTTCAGTCCTGCCATTGTTTCTGCGATCTCGGAGCAGCTCAAAGCAGAGGGGTGAGACAGAAAGTTTATTTATTTCAAAAAAAAATAACGTAGTTCATAACAGTGGTTACGATTCCAGATAGAAAATGTTTCGTTAATAAGCAATATTTCAAACTGCTGATAGCACTTAGTGGGAGTCTATCTCTACCTGAATCAAAGAAAACGCTGCTGTTCGCAGCGCTGTGTGATGCCCGTGGCCGCGCTGAAAGGAGCATTTGATTAGGAATGCCTTGGCCAGGGCGAGATCTGGAAGCTTTGGAGGCTGCCCCGGGTGTCTTGGCAACGATACACAGTTGAGAGCCCACATCAGCACAGACACACAGCGTGTCCCAGGTCTGGCTCCACATCCCGCTTGTGCGAGGCAAGGGAGGAAACTTTGCTGCTGCCGAGACGGGCTTTAGAGACACTGCAGTTCCCTGTAGAGGCTCCACAGCCGTTCTCAGTAAGTACTATTTTAAATTAAGGAATGTTTTCTTCCCGCAGAAGTCATCTTTGTTAAGCGTGCTGTAGTTCAGGGATGTAAATCAGGCTAAATCGCACAGTTAAAATATACAGAAGGCTGCTTTTAATTAGTGTGAAACTGCTCTAACTAGCCATTAACTGAGTAGTATGGAATTGAAGGGGACGAGTTTTAGTAAACCTTAGAGACTGGAAAAGCAGAGCCGGACCCTTCCCCCTTTGTCAGCTTGTTCTTTCCGGGAGCGAGCCGGTGGCGTTGTGTGTGCAGCGGTACCTACAGCAGAGCAGGGACAGCCTCCGGGCTCTGCAGATCTCCCCCTGCACGGCTGATGCAACAGGGAGCCCTGCAGTGCACTGGGAGCATTCCCACTCCTTGGGCAGAGACTGTGATAAAGCAGGCTTGAGGAGCACAACTTGAGCTGAGCTGTTCCCTGTTTTCCAAGGTGTCTGTTTTCTTAGGCAGAACTGGAATGTGCTGTGATGTTTTGTTCTCACCGAGCTTTTCTGCTTTCTGAAGTGCTTTTGTTTGCTTTTAGTAGAGTAAAAAGTGATTGTGGAATACCTGGAGACGTAATCCAAACCAGAGGAGAGGATAGGGTTGTGGTTGTGTGCCTGGTTTAGGAGAGGGGTGTCTGACTCCATCTCTTGCCTCTGTCACAGCCTCTCAGTGCGGCCTCAGGGAAAGAGCTGATCTCCCTGTGCACTGAAAGCGAGCCCACACAGAGCCTTCTCTCCCTCCATGTGATGTGCCTGCGTGGGCTGTGCTGGGGTGGGTGGGCATGACTGGCTGCTTCTGTGCTCATGGCAACCTCTCCCCGCGTCTTTGATGCGAACAGCAGCCACTGCAGGGATGTCTGCACTCCTGGTTCCAGCGTTCTGGGGCAGAGGCGTGCGCGGACGGTGGCACATCCTGCGAAGGAGCACGTTCCTGTGAAGCACCACGTCCGCGTGGAGCCGTGGGACTCGCAGGCACAGCGGAGGCCTGGGCTGGCCCTGCTCCCCGCAGGGGCTGCCTGCGTTCCTCTGAGGAGAGGCCGGGGCAGTGGCACAGCTCCTCGTGTGCAGTTCTCTCCCAGCTCAGTTGCCTGAAGCTGTATCCTGAGGAACACAGCTCCCAGCAGTGTGGGGAGCCCGTGCAGCTCCTGAGCTGGGTGACGACTCAGACTGAGAGCTGAGTGCGTCTGCTTGTCCTCCAGCCAGGGACAGGGACAGGGACAGGGACCCCTCTGTGCCACCCGCCCTGAAACAGCAGCACCCCTCAGCAGCTCCTGTGAGAAGGAGGTTAGTCACAGAGTACAGTGAGTGAAGGATTCAAATCTGATCCCTTGGGAATAGTGAATGCTGCAGTGAGAGGAGGAGAAGTCCCAGCTCAATTTATCAATGCTTTTTGATCGGGCAGTCGTACAAATGCTGTCTGTGGGGAGGACTGTGAGTTTAAAGGAACTTGGTTCAAAGGCTTCGCACATCTGATGGTCAGGCCAGATCCCTTTAGCTTCGGTTCCCTGTTGGAATGAATGTGTAGTTCAAGTGAGGGCTGTCATACTTGAATGGCAGCCAGATGAGGCTGCTGCACCTCATCAGCTCTCCTTGGCCCAGAGCTGCTCTCAGCAGGCTGTCTGTGGGGAGCCAGCTGTGACACAGCCGGGGACCTCTTGGCTGCACGGTGATGAGATTTGGCTGGCCCCACTCTTCTCCACTTCCAGTATCATTTGGGAGATACCATTTTGCCATTTAAATCAGCAGAGCTCACTGAGGTCAGCACTGGGGCCATACACCCTAATTAAGAGTCTGGCCTATGGTGGTTTCAGAGAGAATCTGACAGCCATGGTGAGAGGGAGGTGTGTCCTGTGCTCCCTTGGGCCGAGGGTGGTTCAGGTGGTGTGTGGTGAGCTCCTTGGGTGTACCCTGCTATAGATAAATGGTTTGGGTTGTCCAGACAATGGAGAGACACCGTGCCTGTGCACTCCATGGCAGTGTCCAAGTGAACATTTCTGATAACTCCCCTGCAGCCTCGTGTGACGGCCTCAGGGGTTTAGTACAGCTCTGGCATTGCTGGGCCTGTTTCTGCAGAGGGCTGCTTTGTGTCACCCAAGTGACCTGTGCACATGAACTGTGCTCTTCCCAGCTCTGAGGTGCCAGTTGCCTCTGAACTGTGCTTCTGCCATGGCTGAGGGGGAATCATCCTGGGAAAGATGCAGAAGAGGTCACATCCTTATCATGTTGTGGCCCAATTCACTGTAATACTTGTTACCTACAAGGCTGCTTAGGGAATCCTAACCCATTTTTTAACCCTTAGAGAAAAATGTGGTATTTTGCTAACAGAAACCAGCATAGATATTACTTGTTTATTCTGGATCCCAACAAAACGTGGTGTTTCCTGTCTGTTTCCCTCATTCATCTCAGAGTATAAAATGTGCTCCATGAGGACAATTTCCACCAGCACAGAGCAAGTCCCCTTTCATCTGTGCCTCCCTCACGGAGCGTGTTTGTGTGTGTTAAAGTGTCAGTGTTGGTCAGCTCCAGCTTGGACTCATCTCCTGAGTATTTAGGCCTCTCTGTCTCTCCCGCCTTAATCTTCCCCCATCTTTCTTCCCATTCCTTCCTCTGTTCTCCAGTAACAGTGCCACCTAATTAGGTCATGGATTGTTTCATACTCAGAACCTTTCAGGAGGTTTTCCAGTAGCTGCGGGTTTTGTTACTCAAGGCACTCGTTCTGCTTGCCCAGCTTTCCTGCTTTGTGCCTCTATTAACTGCTCCTAACACTGAAATATTTCTCATTCACATGGCTGCGGCAGTAAAAGCCATGTTAGTTCCATAACAAGCTGCTGCTGGCTCCTCGGGGAGCTCCCAGAGAAACATTTTACTCCGAGATAAATCTGCTTTTCTGCATTCCCTACTGTTTTATTAATAAGGATATTTTCATGGGAAGGAGATTGGCACATAAAGCCGCCTGCAGCTTCAGCTCCTCCCTGGAGCCCAAATAAAGCCTCCTGCTCGCACAAGATGTTGGGGTCCACGCCTGGGAAACAACAAACACACACACTGCTGCTTTCAGGGCGAGCAGGGGTCAGCAGCACGTCAAGACAGACCTGGGAGTGTGGCCCTTAGCTCGTACAAAACAGACCCAATCCAAGGCCCCGGATTTTACTGTAGCCAGACTCAAAGGACTCATTTACCACGAGGGGTTATTTTTCTCCACAACCAAGTTCAGTTAAGCCTTAAGGAGTGGTTCTACAGGAGGTGCTGGTCAGCATAAGCAAGAATGACAGAAGGGGATTTTTTATATCTCTAACCAAAATCTAGGAAACACCAGATACATCCAATTCAATCTGCAGCCAGAAGTCTGTGACAGGATGGGCTGGGGCTAGATGCAGACCTTGCAGTGGGTGTTTGTAGGAGATTGCTACCTCCTTCTGTCAAAACAAAATACCAATTATCTCCTGTTCTCTAAGCCTAGCTTTGAAAGCAATTTAACACAAGGTCCTAAATTATGGTTGTGAATTATGGTATCCCCAAATATTCTTAATAGCTGTATAAATACCCAGATCTTGGGAGAAAAAAAACAGATGAAAGAAGGGCTGATAATTCAGGAGGATTGAAGAGATTTCAACTTTTCTTCAGAGTTAATTGAGAGCAAAGGCTGTTGCCCCTTTACTGCACAAATTTCAATTAGGCTGGCAGCAGAGCTGGTCACAGTGGCTGAATTTGGCCTGTAACAATTTGTTGAGGAAAATCTTTCCTGTTTCAATCATTGAACCTTATTAAATCAATTTCATACGATGTTTTAGTCATTGCCTTTCGTTCATGCCCAGTTAAAGCGTTTTTATAACAAGCAGTGGCAACAAAGTTTGCATGCTGGAAATAACAGGACTGGCTTTGCCTGGCCAAGTGCTGCATAAGAGACTGTCCAGAAATTTTCATCCCATGGTCTGCTGTATAAAAGAGGGGCAGGAGGTGCTTCCAGCTTCTCCTCCAAGCAAGGTACCAGTGCACCAGGGTGAGATGGTGGTATCCAAGTTTTTAACCTGAGTAGTAAGTATTTTGCCTGGAGTGGTTTGTAACACTTTCCAAAGTGAAGGTCACATCTGGCTATGGAGGGACCACCTTGGCTGGCTGTTTTCCTGTGACATTTTTTGACATTGCTTGCTAAATGTGGCTTAGCAAAAGAGTGGAGAGATGCCAAAAGATGGGAATTGGATGAGGGAGACAAGAGAACTACAACTAAAGTAAATGAACCAAGAATTGGAGGGCAGTTAGGATGTCCCAGATCTGAGCACCACTCCTGTCTCCAGAAATCTCATAAGGTAGGTTATTCAGTAAACTTCCTGGGCTAGTGATAACATCTCTTTTTTGTGGTGCATTTTTGCTCAAATTTGTGTCCATGGTTTGTTGTGTCACCTCTGATTTTTTCGAGATTCACTTCTCTTTCCTTAATCACCTCAAGCACTTAAACCCAGTGGGAAGTTGGAGTAAGTCAAGAGTTTGGAGCTCGGCCTCTCCTTTTTTTTTTGTGCTTCATCTCCAGCAGCACATGAGAAATCAGGGATGCAGGCTGACCTCCTGGAGGAAAAGGCATGCTGCCAGGGAAGTAGATCTCAGGTCTTTACAGAAGGAAGTGTCACATTACCAGCTGATTAAACAGGTCTGGCAGAGCCTAAAGCACAAAGCATTGAGCCCGAGGCAGTAATCCAATAACTGTCCTGAGAGGAGCCTGCACAGCCTTTAGGGTGTTCCCAGGTGAGTTCCTGCAGTGTCTGCAGCCTCAAAGGACAATTCCCGGGGTCTTGTGCATTCCCCTGGGTTTTGAGTGGAGAAAAGCAGTTGTTGCCCTTTGCAGAAGGGACTGAGGGGAGAATTGGTCACACAGCTCAGGGGTGCTCAGGTGATTGAAAGGCTGAGGGCTCTGACTGGGGTACCTTTAGCTCCAGCTACACACACAGCCTAAGAAGCCCAGAAAACTGCAGCTGGGGTGTTGGCATCTCAACACAGGCCCCCGTGGAGGCTGTGCTGCTCTCAGCCTGTCGGCTGGATGCCTGTGCCCATAGTTTGGGGTGCTGCTGTGTGATCTCCTGGAGGGGCTGTGACACATCCATGTGAGTGCCTTGAATATCTTCGGGGGTTTAGGGTGGCATGAAATGTCTGTTTTCAGGCAGCTGAAGCCAATCTTCAGTCATGCTGAACACGAGAGAGGAGTGACTGATGACGCTGATCCATCCCTGGGCTGTCAGTGCTGTCTCTGCCTGCCTGGGGCTGAGCCACCAGGAAGGAAACAGGGAGCAGACACTCCACATCAGGGATAATTGACAGCAGGGGCCCTGTACGGACACTGCAATTATTTCCTTCATTTTCCTTTTTCCTAATTGTAAGATGTGTGACTGCCGTAGGGGGATGACCACCTACAGTTACACCGTGATTTGAGAAAGCCTTTGAACTTGGTTCTCTTGAGCTTTGGTCACCCAGATGTAAAACAGAAGCAATTAAAAGGTGGGAGAAGTGAAAAGGTCTGGAAGAGGAGTATGGAAGGCTGGTCAGAGTCAGCTCTGCAAAGGGGGTGGGAGAGAGGGAGGGCAGGTTTATCTCTAGAGTGAAGGGCCCTTTTCCCCTGAGACTTGCAGAGGTCTTACACCAGACCTGCAGTTTCCACGCTGTCTCCAGACAGAGCAGTTGTGTCTGCAGGACAGGTACAAATGCAAACTCTTCTGGCAGAGCTGCCACTCTGCCATGTAGCTGAAGCCTTTACTTCATATCAGTTGCTACTCACAAGTGCATGAAAATGCCAAAATGAGGCATTTATTCTCTGTGAGCCTGGACGATAGAAATTATTCCTGGCAGGAAGGGGCTAGCAGTGTTCAGAAAGTTGTAGGAGCAAGGCAGGCTGCTAGGACACATCTCCTGTCACCCTTTAAGCTTGGTGGATGAAGGGCACCAGGAGTTTCCAGCCTCATCTTCCAGCCTTGGGGAGCCTTGTCCTGCCTGGAGGAGCTCACAGGGTCAGCACTGTCCCCAGGCAGGGCACAGCAGCACCTAACAGGGAGATTAAACCGATGGAGATGTTCATGAAGTGTAGCTGGGACTCAACATGAGTAAATATAGCCAAATGAGGATTTTGAGGCCTTTGAGGGCTAATGCAAAATGTGTATGAAATAAAGGTTTGCTACTGATGTCAGTGGCTTTTACACCAGGCTCGGGCAGAAGTGATGGTGCTCACTGGATGAAGGTGGGCTGCCTTCCTCTGGTGTCCAGCTTCTTTCAGCATATCTTGATGTCAAAAAACCACATGGCTTTTCCCAGGAGCAGCAGCTGGAATACTGGTTTCAGCTGGGGAGTTCTGTGATGTTCTTTATTCAGGCCTTGGGGAGCTTCCAGTTTTGATGTTAACTGTGATTTAATGATAAAATGGCAGCGTGACTTGGGAAGGAAAGGCCACTGATCCAGTGAGCCACCCTCACAAATAGCTCTGTCCTGTGTGCTGGGCAGCCAGGGTGCTGCTGTCGCTCCAGGTCACAGCCCATGGCTCAGTCATTTGTCTGGCCACCAGTGAAAATGCATCCTCTCTGCCACAGCTGAAAACCAATCATGTGAAACACTCTCACCGCATCCTTGCCCATTGCTCAGGAAGGAGGAGAGGAGTGAAACCGAATTTTTGAGGAAAATATTCCCAGGATGAGGGTAATTTTCGTCCTGTGCAGCATCCATCCTAGCAGGGTACTGCATCAGAGTCCTGGGGTGGCATTGCAGGAATGGGGAAAGGAGCATCCAAGCCCTGACTTTGTCATGCTTTTCTTGTCTGAGCTTGGAGAAGACACTTGAAAGCAATTTTGGTGCTGAAGACCACCTAGGCTGTATTGCTGCTGTTTAGCAAAGCCTGCAAGTGTTTCTTTGAGCTGTTATCACACAAATATGGAACAGAAGCAATTAAAGGGTGGGAAGTAGGTGTCTGAACACCTCTAAAAGCACAGCCTCTCTCTGTCAGATTTCTGTGCAGTGAAATGGCAGCAGCCTCTCTTTCTTTCCATGCAAGTGTTAGGAAATTACACTGATAGTACCCAGTCCGTGTCGCCCTGGAACCTCTTTCCTTGTTCTGAGTCTGCCCTGCAGCACCAGACAGCACCTCCAGTAACTGGGCCAAGCTTCTCCTGGGTGATCTGGGGAGATCAGTGCAGCTGTTTGTTCACAAAACACAGCACTGCAGGTGAGCAGCACAGAGCCACCTGTGCAGGCTCTCTCTGCAATAACCCCATGTCCTTTCTGGTGCTCTCTACCTAAAAATGACCCTCTGTTAGAATAAACCTGTGATATGTAGAAACTATTGCAACGATCCCAGAAGAAATCACAAACTCCAGATGTGAATTTCTGGCTGCTTCCAGTTAAGCACACACAATAGGCCCATTTTATGTCAGCTGGCATTTGTCAGGCTTATCACAGTTTATGTTTGCCACAGTGTTCTTTTGGGAACCATCAAGACTGCATATGTAACCCAGGGAAAAGGCCACAGGAATCAGATTCAGAATATTTGCATTGGTTGCAGCCAGGGTTCACAGCATGGCAAGGGTGTTTCACAGTGCTGGGGTTTTGGAGGTGTTGCTGTAGCTGTGCCCCAGGTATTGAGCTGGGAATTAAAGACACAGCAAAGACAGAAGGTGACTGGGATGCTGTGCATGTGCTGAGCACAGCGTGCTCACAGCCACCCCTTCCCTCCTCACTGCTGCCCAGTCTTTACTCTGAAAAATAGCAACAAAAGAATTGACTTTACTGGACAGATTTGCATTTGTGATATTTATAGTACAGAGCCAGGTCCTCCTAGTTAACTGTGTCATGAGTTAATCCATTCATTTCAATAGCAAAGCCTGACTCTGAGTTGATTTACACTGGAGTAATTCCAGGTTAACTAAGCTACAGTCACAGAGCAATCCCAGTTATAAGAATGTTCTTGAGTGGTGGGGGAGAAACCGGGCAAGGTGGGAGCACAGGCACACCTGGCAGGTGGTCAGACCAGTGTGAGTGTTCACAGACCTTACTGTGGAACAGGAACATGGGGCTGGAAAGAGCTCGTGTTTGTGTGTCTGCACATTATCCTCACAGGTGGGGTGTTGTGGGTTTGTGTCAAAGCAGGAAGTTTGACAAAAAGTGCTGATGAAGACCAGGCTACTGTCCCAGTGCAGACTAAAAATACGTTGCATTTGTCATTGTGAACATTTGCACTTATTAATAGCCAATATTAAAAAAGCTCTCGGAGTCCATCTGTTAAAGTGTCTGATTCAGACACTGTGTGTTCAGGGTATTTGGTAGGTTTTTGAAAATCTCTGCCTTGGGAAAGGCTTTTTGCTGATTTTAAAATGTTTTCAGCATTTTTCTGAAATTTGTTAAAAACATTTTACTTCCTCAGGTTTATAAATCATGATCAAATTCTCACTGTAACACCACTGTATTTAGCAGTGGTTGAGGAATATTGAGATCAGAACTGGACATAAGAGATCCTTATATTGGCCTGGTCAGGAATGTAGCCAGCTCTTATCAGTACATCAAGGACTTGAATAAAACAGAGAGATCTTGTACCAGGTGAATGATTAATAATGGTGGCTTTGGATAACCACTAATGACAGGGGACAGCACGTGGATACAAGATTTATGTGCTGGTAAGAAAAAGACCCTTACATTTTTAACCCGATCACAGGACAGCCCCATTGTGGGACCTAAATCTAAAAGGTAGTGTGTGCACCTGGCCCTTAAACAGTTATCTCCATGGGAGTGATAGCTCGGCGTGGAATTGAAGGGGCTGTACACTGCAGCCCTGTAATGTGACAAAGCAAAGGGAATCTCTTCGTGTGACCCCTCCAGTGCCTTGCAGTGAAGGGCCAGGACACCTCCTGCCACTCTGCTTGGAGGAGCCTGTTGTGGTGGTAAAGCTGCCATGCCTTGTGTTGTTCCAGGCAGCAAAAGCATTTGAGGGTGAGCATCTCTTATCAGTAGTTCCCATGCTGGGGACTGGTTTGTCCTGGTGACTGACAGCTGTGATAATGAGGTTATTGTGAGCAGGCAATCAGTGCACAGAAATGTTTTGATGTCTTATGATCTGGGATCTTGGGCTTTTTGTGCCCTCAGAGGCTCTGTCTCCAGTGGGCTGGGCCAGAGCAAAGGGCAGAGCACGGAATGACTGTACAAGAAAAATCCCTGTTGCTTTCTCATCTGCATTAGGTGGTAAATTTGTCACAGTCTTCGTAGAGCCGTTTGCTGTAGTATCAAGACAGAGTTTTGTAAGTGTTTTTATGTACCTTTAAAGTGAAAATACCTGGGGAGCAAGGCAAGCCCTTTAGTCCCTGTGAGCCACTGGTGGTTCATAGATGCTCCATTTCAACGTAAATCCCCTTTGCTGCTCACTCTCTCAATGCTCACTGAACTCTGTTGACTCAGCTCCAGGTTTTTACACAGCTGGCTTATCTCAGTACAGTGCTGGGCCCCTGGGAGCCTCAAATCTGGGTCTTGGCTTATACCAGAGCAAAATACTGAGAGCGGGATCTGATGGTTGGGCAGGGGTGATGTGGAGGAAGATGGTGTAATTCTGGTTGCAAGATTTGATTAAAAAGTTTCATGCGTGTATCTTTTCTCTTTCATTCTTTGTTTTTATCTCGCTGGAGGTCTGGAAGTTTTTTCCAAAGCACCACTTTCACCATGCAAAAATCTTGTTTCCTTTCTCTCTCCTCACTGAACTTCTCCTTATTATTTATCTGTGAGTTGCAAAAAAAGCCTCAAACCAGCAGTGGCTACAGCAGCTCCTGTCTCTCAGGGATAAGATTAAAATCCACCAAAATGAAACGTCAAGGGAAAGCATTGAGTTGTCATTCTCTGGTGCCACAGAAAATTGACTCTGCAGTACGGAGCTGATGGAAGCACCTGGCTTGGTACATTTCCGTGTGAATGGAGATGGGTGATGAATAGAAACCACAAATCACAAAGGCAAAGGAATGTGCAAGGGATGGTCCAGGTTGGAAATGGGCTCGTGTTGTTGTCTGTACTGAGTTGTTAAGGCTAGAACTCCTGTTTCAGATGATAACACTGTCCATATGTGACTTTTAAATTAAAATCTGTATGTTTCTTACTGAGATTGGACGTCTCTCTGTAATACCCAACCGTGCCTCTGAAATGCCTTGCAGGCATTACTTACAGAAAGCTGTGGGGGTTTTCCATCTGTATGTTAATATTTTAGTGGTTGCTATTTTTTAGCCATATTCAAGAATGAGAATTCTGTTTCTGGATAGAACTGGTGATTGAGCCCATTCCTGACATTCTGCGTGACCCAAGATCCTGAACTCAGAAGTAATCCTGAACCAAGCTTATACAAACTTGCAGCAGCTGCAACTTGAACTGAAGTGATGTAGTTAACATGAGTTACTGAAACTAGCTTAGCCTGGCAGGCCAGCTCTCTGCTCACAACTGTGGCAGTGTCTCCCGGTCAGAAGGAACTGGAAACATCTGATTGCTCGTTTGCTGAAGCCAAGAGCCAAAAGTGAAAGATAAGGGACGCAGCAGCCAGTGCCACAACGTGACTGACCTGCAGAGCCACAGGAACCAGACCACTTCGTGCCTCTCTCGTGTCCATGGAGACCCCGGCGCTGCGGGGCTGGGATGTGGGCTCTGTCACACTGTGCTGTCACCAGGCAGCCGCGGGGGACAGGAAGGTGGGGCTCAGCTGGCAGGGAGGGCCCTGCAGGGCTCAGTGCTGGCCCTGCCAGAGGTCCCTGGGCTCAGCAGGGTCCAGGCAGAGCCACACCCTGACCTGGTGGAAATGGCCAAACACAGCAAAGAGCTCAACTCCTGCACTTTGCAGCCTTCTCATCCCTTGGACAAACAACTCCCCATTGAGCCTGATGGAGAGGCCACAGCTGTCAGTGCCAGGGGCTGAGCCATGGCCACCTTGTTCCCGTGGGTGTGTTGTCCCTGGTGACAGCCAGATCCTGGAGTTGGTGGCACTGGGCTAATGACCAGCTCTGTTTAAGGAGTCCCACTTACTGGGTGTGTGCTGCATGGAGATGGCACTGGACTGATGAGATGGAAAAGGTTGATGGTCTCAGCTGCAACTTTTCAAACAAATCAAACTTTGATCTGCAATGTAATTTAGATTATCTAAATTATACACAGGCTGGGGCCTGAGATGTATCAGGATTCTCAACTAAAAAGCATTTCCTGTGGCACAGTTTGGTGTCTTTCAGGGATAACAAATGAAAAAGGCTTTCTTTTAACTTCCATGTTCCTCTTCTCTCCAGGTTTTGTTGACTTTTCTAACCTCATTCATCTGCTAAAAACTGGGGCTGGAGACAGGAGCTTGTTTTGGGCAGACTTGTGTGCTGAGCCAGGAGGGCCCTTCTGAGGCCTTCTGTGAAGGAGACCATGAAATGAAACAGAAAATAATGTCTATGTTGCACTAAAAGTCAACATTTTGACAGAGAAGTTTTCTTTTGAGATAGAAAAGTGTCATTTTTAGGACAGAAGAGGAAGGATCAAATATCCTGCAAGCTGTGATCCTTCATCATGTAGTGCATGGTCAAGTTATCAGCCTAAACACTGTCCTGGATTTGCAAATCTCCATAAGCACAGATGTGCTTTGGGCACAGTGGGCTCATTGTCCCAAGAAAAATTGAAGGGAGGTCTTGAGTGATGTCTTGTTGTAGAGATGTCACTGCTAAAAGCAAATTCTCCCAGCAAGTAAGTGCAGATTGTTTCTGTTATTGATTGCCACGGTCTCTGCTTCATTGAGACCACATGGCCCACTTTGTTTTTGTAGCTGTCTTTTATTAAAACTGACACAGAGGTATCAGCGTTGGAAAAGATGAGTCTTGAGAGTCCCCTGGGCGGCGTTTTCATGCTGTAAAGTGATACTGGCACATTTGATCCACAGATGCTTTTAACACAGTGACAAAACAAATGCTTTTTTTCCCAGGGTGGTCTTCTACTCTGCAAAGCTTTCTGGTTTTTCCATGTTTAATGGGCCAGACACCAAGAATTGGAGAGAACCTGCAATTCTTCCTACCTTCAGCTGTGCTCTCAGGATTTGGTCCTGTGTTCTAAGCTGCAGAAAAGATCCCTGTGCATGTAGTTTTTTAAGGTATACTTTGCTGCTTTATCAAAGGCTCATAATGTGTTTTACATTCACATGGGTTATCTGTATTGGTTTTCAGTATTCCTGAGACTGGTGGTCAGAAAGCTTTCACCCTTCTTTCTGGTAACCAGTATTTACAGTCCCCAATCCTCTCCTGTTCTTGTACCTGACTTTCTAAGAAGCCAGTCAGAGCTTTATTCGAACACACAAACCTGAAGTTGGTTGGGTTGGGTTTTTTTTTTTTATTGCATTATATTTGAAGGTATCTTAAAAAATTTAGATCTGAGACATTTCATACTAGGACCTATCATGAGTGGAAATGTTTGACCTCAATCTGTCTATGCAGCAGCTCCTGATCTGTAAAATGGGAATACCATCTTCTCTCATTTTGAAGAGACTTTATGAAGATAAATTAATCGTTGCAGAGCACTCAGATGTCAGAGTGATGAACGCCACAGAAAAGCTTGGGGGGAAATAAATTGTTCTGTCTACAGAGCAGGCTGTTAGTAGTAGCCATAAATAAGACATGAAGCTGCACTTTGATCAAGAGACTAAAGCAGATATTGAATAGGTGCTGATAAGCTGAGCACCATCCAGCCAGTGTCCTGAACACATCCAGACCAGTGGGAAGCAGTGTGTAACTGTGTGATTAAAGAGCTGTGTTCATGCAGACAAGCAATAGGACCAAAGTGAAGTTGCACCCAGGAGCTCGGTACAGGTTTTTCCTTGCTTTAGGATGTTCTGTTCTGTTGCTGTTAGTCTGTAGGCCCACCTGAACCCTGGCCAGTTGCTTGCTGGGATAAAAAAGGCAGTGAAGCCTCCTATCCCTGCAGTGGAGCCCATTTGCCACAGAGGAAACAGCTGAGTAAACGTGATTCCATCTTTCTGGTGCAATATGGAGCTGCTTGGCTCCACCTTGGTTTAAGCTCCGAGGTGGCTGAGGGATGCTCACACTTTTCTTGCCATCTTCCCTGTTCTTATCAGCAAAGTGAATGTGTCCATGCCCTCAGACTCCAGAGTCCTCCCAGCCCATTTCTAAAGGAGAGGCTACTTACTTTTCTCTTGAAGTTGCTCATGTTGCCTGTTATGTTTTTTTTTTAATTGGGCATTTTGACAAAGGCTAAATAGAATAGATTTTGTGTCTGGCATATTTTTGTAATGCTTCTGACAAAGGTGCTTTAATCATGGATTCACAGCTATAATCATGAGATACCCTCAGAGCTTGACATGAAAAACCTAATGGCTCAGTTGCAGTGGTGAGCGAAACATAAACTGCTTTTCAGAGAGGGATGTGTATCCTGTTCCACTCTCTGGCCTTTGCACTCGCAGCTCTTGACTGCTTGTCCCTCATGAGAGGTTTTGGAGAGGAACACAGAAAATCCCTCCAAACGCCTCATTAAGCACCCAAAGTGTAACCTGCTGATGGCAGAGAGGTTGCAAGTAGCTCGTCCCTGGAGAGAGCAGTAGGTGAGTCCCCTGAAATGTCTTCATGCTGTAATTGCGTGTCACAGAGTCGGGTCCAACTTCATTACAAGCCCAAGGAATCGATGCTAATGGGCCCTCAGCCAGCCCCGTCCTGCCTTCAGTGCTCTCATCTTGCACAGAGCCCCTTCCTGCGAGCTTGACCGGAGCTGTTTGATGTGCCTGGCTGCCTGCCCTGCTCCCGAGGACAGGACACGAGCAAACGCTCTGCTCTAAAGGTCACGGGCAGAGCAGACCCCCACGGTGTAGAGCCTAAATTGCTGCCTCCTCACTTCACTAAAATAAGCTTCTCTGCAGACACTTGTGGTCTTCTTTTTTGGGAGTGGGAGCAAGGGTTGAGCTGAGCGTGCTCCACCCAGAGCAGTGTTCCCCTGCAGCTGTAGTTTGGAGCCGACCTCCTCACCCTGTTCAGGGATGAAGGGATGGGGAGGGCAGGGAGGAAACTGCAGAAAGTTCTGGTAAGACTCTACTGACTGCAAATGCAGCCTGCTTCTGCCCCCTCTACAGACTTCAGCTCACCAGTTCCACACTCTTCCTGTGTTCATCCTATCTCAGCCTCCTCCTGGCTTCTCCTTAAAACAAGTGATGGGAACAAGCTGTAATCGGGACCAAGTTCATTCTGTCCTCATTCCCTACCTCAAAGTGTGTCTTTGCTTATTCTGATTGCAAGGTCTTTGGGGCAGGGACTGTATGCTCTCTGTGTTCCTGCAGAAACTGCCTTAATTAGGGATCGTTCTTGGCTTGTTCTGTCATAATAAAAGGGATTCGTAATAATACTGCAGTAATTCACACCAGTCTTACCGCATTTCCTTCAAAGGAAGCACTCCAAAATAAGATGAGAGTAGATGAGATGAAGATCAGACCAGCTGTAATTACAAGTCTGTGATATCTCATTTTGAAGCAGAGCAGTTACACGCAGTAGTAACTTGGCCAGCTCTTACTGTAGGGGGGAAAACCCACACAAAAGGTGTTTTTCCATAAGTCTCTGTAAAATAGCCAGCAGTATTCATCAGACAAAGCATGATTAAAGGCTCTTGAAGCATGATTGGTGTTGCCACTTTTCATGAGATAATTAAGATGCAAGTTTGGTATATATATTCTGGTGATCTCATTATCTTCATTATTAATTAGCCTCTGTTCTTCACATTTCAGCTCCAGTTTCTTGTCATTAGGGTGACTCGCCTGTGAGCGATGCGTTAGTGAGATTCAGAGGAAGGGTTCTGCCTCTGGAACAGCAGAGGAGGTGCCAGCCTTTGTTCAGGAGTGCTCCAGAGAAGCTGCAGTGCCTTGTACCAGATCAGCAGGTTTCCCTGCCATAAACCCTTTCAACAACGTGCCCTGCCCGGTGTTTCCTGGCCAGGAGCCCCTGGTTTCAGCAGGCACTCTGGGTGCCACTGGAAATTATGAAGTCGTGGAATCATAGAATGGTTTGGGCTGAAAGGGACTTTAAAGATCATCTCATTCCGATCCCCTGCCGTGCTTCACCACCCTCACAGGGAAGGAGTCAGCAGTAGTTGTGATTTAGGCACTCAGCGATGTATGCAGCAATTTTCCCCATACCACCTAAATACGATAATTTTTCCCAAATTTCCTCTGGCATGTTTCTGCAAACACCTTTTTAGGATGCATAGTATTATCTATGGGATCTGACAGTACCAAGCATCCCTTTGCCAATGTAGCCATCTCTTTTCTTCCTAGTGGTAATGGGGACAAAAGTTTACTCTCCATTAACAGCTACTTGTCATCATCCTCAAACCCCGGGCAGGACTCAAGAGCACACTTTGCAAGTCCCACTTAGTGCAAGTAGGCATATGAACGGTGGGATTTAGGAAAAAACAAGATGAATTAAGATGGAAACTGAGTGTGAAGGAACGCCCTGCCGTTTTCAGGGTCCAGCCCTTACGGCATCGTACAGCTGTCCTTTGAAAAGCATCCAGGCTGCTGTCACAAAATACCATGCTCAGGAGTGTGCAGAGCCTCTTCATGCAAACCGTGCGTGAAGCCTGAAGCGTATTTCAATGTCTGTGGTCATCTGAGCAGTCATTAACCTGCAGAAATTCCTCAGCTGCCTGAAATCATGACAGGAGAACCGACTCGAGTCTCGGATGGGGAAAATGTATCACGCAACATCTCCTTCTGTGGCGCTGACTCAGTTGAGCTGCAGCTGCAGCCTCACCAGGCTGCTGTCCTGGGCAGGCCTGCAGACACCCTTCCTCTGCACCCTTGCTGCTCTCAGGCGTGAAGCATTTGAAGGTCTGCATCACTCCCAAAATTCAGTCCTTGTTCTTCCAAGGGAAGCCAGTGATGGTCACCTGCCCTCCCTCAGCCATGACAGTGTGTTCTGCTTTTCCCTTTGTAGGAAACAAATCATAAGTCATAATCAACAGAAAATTATCACTTTACCATGAAATATGTAACAATAAGGGGTTTACCTCAATGGAGATCAAAGACAGCTTACAACAATATCCACTTAACCAGGCTTAGCTTTAATGAAGTGAGAAATGGACCTGTAGTATAGCTAGGGTTATTACTTACTAAAGATTTTATACAGTCATTCCTTAATGAGATGTGATTGTCTAAACCCTGTACATTTTCTGGGACCTTTATGAGAAATGCTTCTATCAATGAGAGATTTGTGCCTTCTCAATTATTAATTACTGTGTAATAAATGTCAAAGCCTGGGTGGCAAACTGAGTAGTCCAGGTATACCACACAGTTGTGCTTATATGCTTAACATCTCTATTATAATATTCCTTTTAACTGCTGCTGCTTTTTCTATTTAACATTTATTTTACATTTTGCTCACCACAAGCTATTGAAAGTAGATCTGTGTTGGGTAATGGTTCTGTAATTGTCAGGAACCGTTTCACAATGTCCGTAGTAGTGCCTGATCTGGGTAACAATACCAACACTTCTGACTTGCATCTTTCAGATATCATCACAAAATGTACTGTGCAGGTAATTACTTCATTTATGATTGTTGTTTATTCTGGCAATGAACCCTTGACATGCAACTGTCTCCCTCAAATTGAATACTGAAAGGAAAAGCAGATTTTAGAAGTGTCCTGTTTAATGAGCACTGCAGTTGTCTGCCCCTAAATCAGTCTTGTAGAAATCGCTTTCCCGTTCATTTAGATTAATGAATAGGAGGATGTCTGGGAGGTGTTTTTGATTCCTGTTATACTGTTCATTATCAGCTTCCCAGCTTCCCGGGAGAGCTCCCAGACAGGAAGGGTCTGGAGCCCCACTGGCACCGCAGGGAGCCCGGGGTCTGCTGGGTCCCCTGTTTTGGGGGCCCTGCCCCGAGCTGTGCCCTGCTGAGTCCCAGTGACCTCCCTGGACACGTGGGGACAGCAGTCTGCGCTGGCTGAAGCTGCACTTGGCTTTCATCTGTTGCTGTTACACTTTGTTACACTAAACCTAAGGCATCTCCAACCCTTCCAAAACTTCTCTGCTCAGCAGAGATGGAATCCTTTTCATTTTCTTTCAGTGAACTGCGTAAAGGGTCAGGGTCGGTGAATTGCTTTAAGCATTGCATATATATAAGAACAGGGGCTAATTAACTTCTTTCTCTTCTTTTGCTTTTTGAACAGCAATATTTTACACTTAGAAGTCGCTGGCTGTGATGAAAATGAGGGCAGGCTCAGGCAACACCTGGGACATGCAGTGCTACACTGGTAGATGGCTTTGTGTCCGCCTGCTTTGCTCTGTTTTCTGAGAATTTCCCTATCCCTTGCTTCAAGTAACTTTTGGGCCTCTCTGGAAAACGCCCTGTCTTTGGACATGGTAAAGTTCAAAATATTTGAGGATAGAAGTATAAAGTACTTAAATGATCTCTCAGTGATTTACATTTACATATACAAGTCTGTTACCAAAGTACTCCCCAAAGAGCTTTGCCTCTTTTGAAATACCTGAAGGTAACTTTAAAAACAGACTTTGGAATATGGCCAGATCCAGTGGCAGGGTAACAACTGAGGAGTCTTTCCTTTTCCAGGTCTTTCAGTGCTGTTAGGATTAGGAGGAAGGTGGCTGTCTACTGGCTGAATTCTGCAGGATGGTGTTTCCTTTCATGTGTGACAGCAGTGAGAACTGTGACAGTCAGTAAGGGCAGGATTTGGCTCCTGGACAGGAATTTTACAGAAAATGTGTTTTTGTATATCCTCTTCTGCCTTGCAGTCCTCTGCTGCAAAGCCACAGAAACAGATTTTATTTCTTTATTTTTTTTGTTATTAGCACAGACTGCACAGTAAAGACAGCTCTTAGGAGGTGTTGCGAAAAAGGAAGTTACACAACTTCTAAGAAGTGAAGTGAATGTAAAATAACGAAGTCAGTGTGACTGTTCTCAGCCTTTTTGTTTTGCTTCTCATTATCTTGTAACTAACGGGATTAAAATCAAGGACAAAACAGACATCACTTCCTAACAGGATTTGTTTTGCTTTGTAGCGCACTGAGGGTGCTTTAGCCTGACCATCATAGGGAGGCCGTCCGTGTGTTTAAATGTCACTGTGTTGTAGGAATGAGGGCACACCAGGCAGGTGAGGTGGTCCCCAGTGAACCCTTGTGTCCCCAGAGATTGTCCCTGCCTGGGACAACCTTCGGGGGTCATGTCTGCCACGGCAACCCCTTCACCGATGAAGCATCAGAACCCCAAAATCAGTCTGTAAAAATTCCTCTGTTGGCATCTCAGATGTGCTCCTGCAGACTCACCACCTGCAGGAAGATCGTCCCTAACTCTGGGGTGGGGGGGCCCCGTCCATCCTGGCCCTGAACACTTCCAGGGATAGGGCATCCACAGCTTCTCTGGGGAACCTGTGCCATGTACACACACATAATGACATAAAAACGTATAAATTACATATCAATTTATAAATAATAAATGTATAATAATATATAATTGTATATTATATAGAAAACTATATAATATTATATAATATAGGGAGAATTAATTGTGTTTTAATCGTGTTTTAAGCCACATTTCATTCCTCAGGAACACCCCAAGTATCTCCCCCTCTCACCAGCAATTTCGGATAATTTTAAATTACGGATAATTTTGAGCAACACCGAATTATTTTTGGGCAAAACCGAGTGACTACGACTAAACCCACGAGCGAGGTCGGGGGCGCGCGTCACTCACGCCCACCGGAGCACAACACCCCACCGCAAACAACCCGTGCGGCGGGGACCTTCCTGCCGCTGTCCGCCCACCGCCCGCGCCCCGCGCTGCGGGGCCGCGGGTCCCCGGGTACCAAACGCCTCGCTCCGGACCCTCCGCGTCGCTTGGCAACGGCGGGGCGGGGATGCTCCGAGTGTTGCCCGCCCAGCGGGGCCGCGCCGCCGCCGCCCCCCGCGCTCCGCCCGCCCTCGCTGCGGGGCGGGGACGGGGCGTGGGGACGGCACCGACCTCCCGGCCCCGGGCCAGGTGCGGGCAGCCCGGGAGAAGGAGGAGGAGGCGGTGGGAGCCGGCCGGCGTCTCCGTGCGGGGTGAGGAGGAAGTTTGCGGCGGGGTTTTTAGGGGGGGTTTCCGCGCCGCAGCCCCGGCGCGGGTTCCCCGAAGGGGCAGAGCGGGAGTCGGCGCCGGAGCTGCGGCGTGAGGAGAGGGGGATCCGTGATGGGAGGGGGGTCCCTGAGGCCGTTCCGCGCCGGTGGGGATCGAGAAGCGTGGGGGGAAAGCATCTCTGGGGTTTTTGCTGCCGTATCAGCGTTTTCGTGAAATGCAGGAAATTGCAGGTAGAGCGAAACCCTGCTGGGGTTTTTTTCTTGTTTGCTAAAGGAGGGGGTTTTCGCTCCGGAGTTGTGTATGCTGGAAGGCTGGGCTCGCTGTGGAAGTGAGTAGATCTTGGGGGTACTGTTATATGGGAAAATTTAAAACCATATGAGTTTATCAGCAGCCGAGTGGGGTGAAAAGGGGGTGTTGGGGAAGAAGGGGGTGTCTCACTGCATAGCTGAGCCTCATTTAGCACTCAGCTCTGTCCCCTGGAGATGGCCAAATATCTGGGATTTAAACCTTTAAAAGGGGAAGAGAAGAAAAAAAGTACTTTTTAAGGACGAATGCAAGCAAGGGGCTTGTTCCGTAATTATTTTCTGTGGCACTGGCGATGTGTTTGGATTGCCATTACTTATTGTTGTAGTTGTTTTTAACACCCAGATGTGGTTCTGAATGCATTTGCTGGCTCTGGGATGGTGGTGACATAGGCAGGAAAAAATGATTTGTGATTGGTGTGTGGCTGTCACGACAGTCTGTGCTGGAACTACAGATGCTGCCTGTAGCCCTCGTGTGGGACCAGGGCTGCCCTGATGCAGTCGCTGAGGTGGTTCTGCCTCTGATGGGCCTCTGATGTTCTTGGCAGCATCGGGGAGCAGCTCCCAGCCGAGCTCTTGTCGGAGATGTGAACAGTTCCTGGCCTGGAGTTGTTTGTCGTGTCTGTGAAATGGAGAAGGGCAATTGTGCTTTGCTGTGAGGCAGAAGTGACGTGTGCTCGGAGATCCCGGGGCAGGCAAACGCCCTCCTTGCTCTGTTCTGTGCTGCTGCTGGTTCTGAGGTGGTAGTTTAATGTTGCTGCTGTGATAGTAGCAATATTTTCATTGCTTGTGGCAGGTTTGTAAGGTTAGTGGTTTTGGAGACAACAGATAATGATTTATTCTCATTCTCATTTGGCTGATTTATGACATACATTAGGGAGGAGGCACAGATGGGAGAAAACTTCTGAAATGGTTTTAGAAGACTCCTAAAAGTGAACTCCATGGTACCTGTATCCAGGCCCCTATATCAATATAATTTCTGATTATTTTGGTCCCTTTTGCTATGATATCATAACTGCTCCTGTTGAAAATGGTCTTACTCCATTCAGATGATATTCTGAATGGGGAGTTACTCCAGTGATGGGACTGGATTGCCCTTTCCCAACTGTAAGTGATTTTTCTGCCTGTGACCCTTCCGATTTTTGGGGAGGCGGGGAATAACACGGCGTCACCACCGAATATGTGCAGCAGTGTGAAATATTATTCTTACAGCTGGGTACAGAAGGGGAGTGGAATTTCTGTTGGCTCTTTGGCAGTGCTTGCCCAAACTGAGAGGAGCTTGAGCTGTGCCCAAGGCTAGATGTGGCAGTCTCCAAGCAGTTTTAAAACCTAGTTTAATGGGCTTCTTTTTAACTTCGTTGTTTGAAGAATTACTGCAAACAGCAGCAAGTCTCCCAGAAGCCACCTGATGTGCAGATGTTTCCCAGTTGTGCTTGCTTTGTCGGGGCTCTTACCAGCAGGGTGGTTGGGGAGTCTTTGCCATGTGCAAAGCCTGCAAAACAAAACACTTCTCATGCCAAAATAGCAGGGGGAATGGAATTGCTTTGCTCAAGTTATTGATTAACCAGTGCTCTTACATGTGTCCAGCATAGCTTGATCTCAACTTTTTCTTTTGAATACAGTGCCCTAGTGAAATATTTGAAGTGGTTACAAATCTGATCGTGGGTTGCTGCTGAATTAGCCATTACCAAATATTAATATTCTCAAATGCTCACCATGTTTGGGTAGCTGACCCCTTAAAATCCTGAACTGCAGCATGATAATGTCATTCCTTTTGTTCTTTCTTTAGTCATTTGATTGCTGCACCAAACATAAGACAGGCTCTGTAAATGTTTCCTGACAACACAAAACAATGCTTTGGGCACTGTGTTGTAGCTAATACTGCTGGTTAGTAGTAGGGGGTCTCTGCATACGGCTTTGCTTTGAATTGTGTTTTCAGTGTGCAACCTAATGTTATAAATGATTTCTACTTGGTCCCCATCTGCATTATCTGTGCAGGTTCAAGGGTAGAAATATCTCCTGCCTATGTGTATTTTACTGTATAAGTGAATAAAACCAGCTTGTTGACCAAGCCAGAGTTTATGATCAGTGGGTCCTTAATTGGTGTTTGCCATGTGTGGAGCTGGATGATGTGCTTGGCAGCCCTTCTGCAATTAAGTGCATTCACTTCACTGTAAGAAAGTAAAAGAGCAGGTATGTGAGAGCCTTTGTTTAAAAATAAATGTCTTTTACAAATAAATGGAGAGACTCAAATTTTTTAAAAATCAGTGCTTATGATCCTGGCTGGGTAAAGGCTGCAATTCCAATTTTTCCTGCAGCAGAGACTCCTTAACCTGTGGTTTCCCCAGCCACCAGCTGAAGAGTAGCCAAGGTCCTGCAGCTCCTTTCTCCTCCTAATGAGCAGCTCTTCAGAGCTACTTCACTATTTCTTAAACATGAAGTAAATTACCTTTTAGGCTTGTCTGCATTCGGAGTGACCAGTGAGCTCTGGGAAGTGTTTCTGTATAAACTACAGCAAAGCCACATCCTTAATGCTTTCCCTCTGCTTGCCAACATAAACTACTCATCATCAGGCATGGCTGGATTTCTTACTGTGTTGGAGAAACTCGAGATGTTTCTCTACCTCTTGGGGTCTGAAATTGCTCCCATTCCCCAAGCATCCCTCCCTGCTGGAGACTGCAGTGTAATCTAACCCGGGTGGGTGGCAAGACAGAAGTATGATTTGTGAGGTAAAAATCTTTTTTTTTCTTCTTTTGTTTTTCTTTAAATGACTTTGTTTCCTTGTGTGTGCTGGAGACCAAACTTGAAGTAGTATAGAAAATAAATGCAAAGATTATAGTTTCCAAATTCCTTGGGGGAAGGGAGTTTGACCAGTGCTTCTGTAAATAATTAGCCGAGACACAGGCAGAACTGTTCCTGCCTGGGACAGCTTCTTCCTGTTCTTCAGTCTCTTTGTGCCTAATGGTGCTCTGGAGGTGCCTCCTCCTTCTCCTCCTCACCCAAGGGCTGGGGCAGCACTCAGTCAGCTCAGGGAACTCTTCACCCGGGCCTGCAGCACCTGAGGGTAAGTGTGATGCAAGGCTTTTGTTATTTATTGAGACTGGGTGACCTTGAGGCTTGTCAAGCAAAACATGTTGGCGTGTGAGCTCAGCTGTCCCCTGAGCAGCAAACACCAGTGGCAGAGAGCATCTTGCAACTTGCAGAGTTGGTTAATTAGGAATCTGCATTGAGAAGTGAGTGCTGGACTCTGCTTTAGGGTTAAAATAAAGCCATTTTTTTGAAAGCACCCTCCAGCTCTTTGTCATGGCATAGGTGTTCACTTGTAGCATTGCTTCAAAATAATGTTATCTGACCATACCTCTTACCTTTGGCCGTAAGACTGGTCTGTACTGGGGGGTCTTTGGGGTGCCTTTACCCCTGAGCTGCAGCTCTGTGTTTGCTGTGTGAGGAGAGTTGTGACATCTGGCCAGCAGTTGGCTGTGTGGCACCCAGAGCACAAGAGCCTCCCTAACTTTGTCACCAAGTGTCCCTGCCAAAGGAATGGTAAATGCTGCTGCCCACAGAGTGCTGGAGCTGCCCTCGCTGGCCCCAGAGGTCCAGCAGGGGCTGAGCCACAGTCCCAGGCAACGAACCCTGGCAAGAGTTTGACGTCTTCTGTCCTCCCTCCCTGTTACTGCTGTTCTGACTTTAAAAATAGAATGAGATTGTCTCATCTCAAGGCAAAGGCTTCTCAAGAGGGTTAATTATGTCACATTTATTATCTGCTCTGCGGATCTTTTTAGGCAAATATGAATTTATTTTTTTTTTTAGTTCATACCAGCTTTTATAAACCGGGGTCCGCAGCACCCCCACACAGGCCACATTCAGAGCAGCCATGGCACTTCCCTCACCAGGATCATGCCCTCGACCTGCACTCTGACTGAATCTCCTGTGGGACAGATGCAAGTCTGAGTCCCTGCACCCTCCCCATCCTCTTCCTCCCCAGAAAAAGCACAGGAAAAGTCACCTCACCACCAATGGAGGGAAGGTGATGCTGGGTTTCCCACAGCTCATTTCATTTCAACAAGCAGCTGCCAGACCTGTGTGCCCTGTCCTGGAGGAGGGGGTGGCAGGGGGGTACCTGCTGTGGGCTGTCCCAGCAGCTCACTGTGTGGGCAGGGCCGTGGTACCACTCTGCAGAGGTCTGGCAGCTTGCACAGTCCCAGGCATTTCACTCTCGAAATATTACCAGAGACTCTTCAGGTAATTAGGTCTCATTTCTGCTCTTACTGGAGTGGGCACCTTGGGAGTGTCCTGAGTGATGCTGGTGACATGCTCATGGTGTGCCAGCATGGTGCCACTTCACTTTTTCTAGATATGTGAAGGAGAAGGGAAACGGTCTTGCAGTTACAGAGGTAAAAGTGCCCTAAGCAATGTTGGAACAAGGTGCCAAATGATGTGATGGGTTTCATTCTGAACTCTGTGCTGGCCCCATCCATGCTGAAGGCAATGTATTCTTGTTCTTAACATTGCAGATTTAGGATTTTTTAATCTGCAAAGGGATGCTCCTGCTTTGATGAGCCTGCAGTGATGGCTGATGGATGTATGATAGGTCAGTAGTGAGAAGCAGCCCAGGGAGTGATGGGACACAACTTCAGAGTAAAGGGAAGTGCTTTTTTTCTTTTTCTTTTACTTTCTTTAGAGGATCAAATTAGCAGTCTGCTAAAACCTTTTAATGTTAAAACTTTCAGAGCACGAACAATGACCTGTGAAAAGAAGTGCTTGGATCTGGACCCTGTGTATGATGAGGTCTGGCATCTCCATTATGGCCAATTAAAGTGACAGGTAGCAGAGTGTAAACACTCCTGACTCCTGCCGGTCCCTGGCTGGCTCCAGGCTGCACGCGGCCTTTCTCCCCTGCCTTGGAAAAGGCACGTCACTTTGAACTTCCCATCCAGAGCACAAAGCAGCCTTTCAGAACCCCCGTGCCCTCTGCCAGGGTGGTTCAGCAGGAACAGCCCAGAAGCTGAAGCTTGGTTTTCCAGTCAAAACCTGTTATCCTTGAATTACACAATTGTTTTTGAGATACAGATGTTATCCTGCAGGGGAAGGGAGGCTGGCAGTGCACTGCAGCACAGGCTTGCCCTCTGTCTGGGGACTCTTCACTGCCTTTACAGGATGCTGTCCAGCACTGAATCCTAGATTTGGATCCTAAGAATAATCTTGCCCTTAGAAGTCCCTTTCAATAGCCGCAACAACGTGTGAAGCTTTGCCTTAAACTGAGCTTCAAATATTAGATTTGAGTAACTAAACAATCAGAGGAAGCTATTGCATTGAACAAACTAACTTGTGGCCCTAAAATAGCTCCTTGTTTGAACAGCTTGGTAAAATAACAGTGCTCTGCACACTGATCTTGAACTCGGAGAGATTTTTATACTCCCAGTTATGTGGAGAGATTTGCTATTCTTCCGTGTTCTGCAGCAGGAGATGGAAACAGTTTCTGTGACTTCCTCCCTCGCCCATCAGCCTACCTGTGAGCAGCCCCTGCTCTGCCCTGTGCACGGCCACAGCTGCGTGGGTGAGAGCCAGATGTGGGCGAGAGAGAGCCAGATGTGGGCGAGAGAGAGCCGGCGGTGGGCGAGAGCCAGATTTAGGTGAGAAGGAGCCGGCCGTGGGCGAGAGCCGGCCGGCGCTCACTCACATCATGGGCACAGATGCACACGTGTGGTCTCAGTGCTTCTACATTTTCCTCTTCCGTCTTCCCTCCTGTTCCCGTCAGATCAAAGGGTAGATCAGCACCTCCCCACCTCTGCCTGACAACTGGAAACGAAGGGAAATACGCAGGGGAGAACCTGTGCTTTAAGAAAAGTTCCGTAGCCCACTTGGTGTAAATATGCAAATGTTTGTAGAGGAGTGGCAGTTTCTAAAACACATCAGTGAGAAATGCTTCACACCCTTCTTTGTCACCCAGTAATTAAGAGAATACTTGCCTTCCGAAGCAGTGACTGCTTAAATAAAGATGAGAGAGACTGTATTTTCTCTTATGATGGACTGCAACAGTAAATAACTTTCATCTGAGACGAAGCCGGGCACCTCCTCCACATGGCACCTCCTCCCTTCAGTTGTGATGAGGTGACCTTTCCTGCTCTTTTTCTGGGAAGAAAGCAAAAGGGGAGGGTGCAGGGACTCAGACTTGCATCTGTCCCACAGGAGATTCAGTCAGAGTGCAGGTCGAGGGCATGATCCTGGTGAGGGAAGTGCCATGGCTGATCTGCATGTGGCATTTCTTGTTTCTGGTTGTGTGTCATGGGCCCAGCTCATACTGGTCAAATTGCACAGTGGTGGGATAGCTGGATCCTCTTTTCTTCCCAGTCTCCTGTGGCATACTGTGAGGCTGTCTGAATGTCAGGGGTGCTGGTGATTTGGCTGTGATGAGAGTGAATTTTAACGAGGCTTGCTCTTCAGCACGAATGTATTGATGTAGGCATGTCATGCAGCCTGTCTGTCAGCCAAGTTACTCGCTTTCAGCTGCTTTATGTGCATATTTTGGGGATTGCTTCCAACTTGGGAAAGCCCAGTCAGGTCACTGCAGGGCAAGACAGAGCTGTATTCCCATACCCACCTAATGCTGACGCTGCTTTCCTGCCCCACACGGATCAGAAGGAATCCATGGGAATCGCTGTCTTCTGGCTCCTGCTGCTGTATGGGGTGGCTGTTGCAAAGGCAGGCTGGGCTTACTCATCTGCCTTCAATGCAGCCACACAATCGCCTCTTTCGAGGAAGGGAATTCATTAGTTTCTGTGAAGTGGCCTTGGATCTGTGGGCAGCAGGTGCTTCTATAGAGCAAACTGTTGCTGAATATTCAACAGTTGCTATACAAGGGTCTGGCCGGCTGCCTGTGAAGCACTTGGAGTTATCTTGAGCATCCGATTAGATAAAGTGCAAAGCACTTAGGGCTTTAAAGCTACCCGCAGCTATGTTGTGTCGGTGGTATTTTAACGTTCAGGGTTGGGTTTTCTTTTTATGAGAATCTTCCAAGATCATAAGCATCAGCTTTATCTCTTTTGACTCAGCCAACAAAGAAGGGAACTGCCTAGTGGAATGACAACCACAGTGATTCACATTCAAGTCGTCAGAACCTCATTCTCTTGCTGGTTTCGGCTAATGACATGTGCACTGGAAACAAATGACTCAGGCTAGAAGTGTCTATTCGTCTTTAAACTTCTTTAAACTCTCCTTAATCTCAAGTTAGCTCTCTTAAGGCTACCTGAATAATACTTGTTCTTGCCAGCCTCTAATTTGGTACATGAAATACTGTAGATATCTAAACTATGAAGGAATAATTTGAGAGGCTAATGTGTGCAATCCGCCTTTTTCTTTAGCAGTTTAATTTCCTTAGGTGTGGTCTGTAAGCATCTTTTGCTAGATGTCATTATTGAAAGTATGGTTCTGTGAGAAACTGTGATCACTGAACAATCACAGCCTCAAATAACTTACAGCTTTAGTCAGTAAGGTGTGGATGCCTGTATATTGTTTACTAGCGACGTGCCCCCGTTCTGTTGTCTTGTAATACCTTACTTAACCTGTACAAGTCGTTTTAAAGGTGCTTTGTGTGTGTTCTACTGGTTATTTAGGCCACAGAAGGAAAACTTGTAATTAAAAGTGTAATTGTGACAGTTGCACTGAAGGCTGGTTCCACCGAGGGAGCTGAAGAGACGCCTGAGTGGTGTTATCCCAGCTTCTGCACGGAGGTATCCTCGTGCCTGGAACAGTGCATTGTTGGGGTGTAGTGATTCCACACCCCTGAGCTCTCAAAGCTCAGGCGTTCCTACCCACAGCCGTGCAGGCTCCAGCACAATGCCTGCTGCTGTACATCTGCCGAAATTGTGTTAGCACCGATTGCAGGTGGGCCTCGAGCACTTAAAAGCATCAATAAGCAGCTGATGCAGCTGAGCCCTCCTGGCAGGGTTGGCTGTGGTGCTGCTTGCTTTGGAAGGACGGGGGTCTTCAGTGTGTGCTTGGGCTGCCGGCTGCTCCGAGGAGCGGCTGAGCTGCGCTTCCCAAACATCCACGCGGTTTGTGTCGGGCACTGGGGTTGGTGCCAGGTTTGCGGAGGGCTGGCAGACAGGGATGTGGCATCCGCCTGCCCTCTGTGAGGGTGGAGCTCCTCCACGGGGCTTGGCTGGCCCACGTTCTCCATTTATCCAGTCCCTGTCAGTCCCTGAGCTGCCCCCAGCTCGAGGATGGCATCAGCAGAAGGGAGGAGCTGCTTGCAGGAGGGGTTCCCAGTCCTGCAGTGAGGTGTTTCAGAAGCTCTAAAGCAGGTGTTCAGGCTTATGATGGGTCGTCACCTCCAAAACCCCACTTCTTTTCTTCTTTTTTTTTTTTTTTTTCTTCATGGGGCTCAAACGTGCAGGAACAGAGCAATGACACTTTGGAAAAGAATCCCTGAGCAGGCTGGGGACGGTGCAGTGTGTGCTGTAGCTGCAGATCAGCACTCCCGATACCAGTAAATGTGTGAAGGTTGCCAGAAAGTGACAGCGAGGAGAAGCGAGCCCTCAGCCTGTAGAGATGACACTGCACATTTAATTGCTAATGGACTCCTCAAAGAGCACCTCGGCTGCTATTTTTAGAAAAAGCAAATGTGCGGTGTTACCTACAGGGAGCAAAAAGGGAGTCTCTCGTGATCTTCTTGACCTTTTACTTTCTTGTGTTAATTTGTTTAATACCGGGGAGATTTTCCTGCTGTAAAAACTTGCAGAAGCAGCGGCTTCTCCAAGACCTCTGAAAGAGACGTGCTAATTGGGAGCTTCAGGGATCCACCGTGTCCTCCGTGCCCCTCTCTTCCCTCCTGATCAGACTTTTACCAGCTGGTGCAATTCCATAACAGCAGTCAGGCTTCATTGCATTAAACTTGTTAAGAAAATGGGAGGTCAGTGCCTGTGGGGCTCGGCGTGAGGGAGGAAACTTCGGGGAAATGTTAGATAAACAAACACTTCTGGGTACTTCTGAAACATTGTAATTGCTCTTAACAATCTGTGCCTTTTCAACACCTACTAAAAAGGACTTAACTGCTTGTGCTATTTGTAGATCTCCTGTGGCGTTGTCCCTGCTTGCTTCGGCAAGGTGCAGGTCAGAGATGTGCCGAAGAACCCGGGGCTAAGGCAGAGCCAGGGCCGGCTCCAGGGCTGGTGTCTGACCTGCCAAAACAGCAACAAGGGACTGTGGCTCAGAGCTATAAATTTGATTGCATGAGGCAGCATGGCTTCAATAAATACTACATGGTATAGATCATGTCCTTTGGGACATCTCTTGGAGCAATACCTTGGGAAAGTTTCAGGCATAATAAAGCTGACACAGAAAAGTGGGAAAAGGCATGTAAATGTGTGCTTATTGAATAGTGCCAAGTGTCTCATGACATTACTTGTTCATCTGGAAGACCTGTTGAAAGCTCAGCTAGAAAAGCATCCGGGTGTCTGCTCTGAGTATGTACCTGGAGATTCAAGCACTGCAGGCCATGCTGTCCTTTTCCCTGCTGGGGTGTTCATTAGTTAATGAGGTTTGAGCAGGTGGGGTTGTTTGGAATGTCTTCAGCCTCCTTATGCTAGGAGATTTCACAGTTGTATAAATTACTACTTCAGGAAAAAGGTGCATGGTGAGACCTGCATTTCTAACAGGAGTTTCTGCAAGTCTTAAAAAGCTGCAGCTTCTGCCTGTTTCTTTTCATGTTGAGGTGGAAAAGACAATTTGTGTCATCAGCACAGAACATCCCTGGTTCTGCAGAAGGGGGTTTAAGCCTGCTTGTCTCCAGCAGAGGAGTGTCCCGGGGCTGCGGGGGTCTACTTGAAGCCGAGCTGTGGCAGGCAGTGCCACTGGGCCAGTGTCCCAGCAGAGGTGCTTGCCGGGAGGGCAGGGGGTGCTGTGGTGGTGCCAGGCTGCCAGTGCCTTGGGATTCCTGGGGAAGGAGCTGGCTAGGATGATCACTGTGCCTAAACATGAGGTTTATCTGTGACTGAAATCCTGCATTCCTTGTGCCAGTGAACCAATCTTTGAATGCTTCACTTGCTGGCAGTAGCTCAGTGGTCAGGCTGCCTGTGGAGCTTGCAGGTGAGCTCTGGAGTGGAGCTCTGAGTCAGGACTTGCTCTGGAGCTTTGAGTCACTTTTGTCATGCTGGATGGGAATTGTCAAAGCGTTGTGTTGCTGCTTATCAAAGGACAGAATAAAATCTTAGCCTTTGTTTTTTCAATAAAGGATTTTTATTTGTGCCTCAGGGACAAGCAAATAGAACCCAGCTCGTCTTGGCTATTCTTAGTGTTCATGGGACAAGAAGGGGAGGGAGAGGATGAACAGCAAGAGTTGCAGTAATGAGAATGATATCTTATTTAATTGATACTTAATCAAGACGTGGTTCCAGGAAACAGGAACAGATGATTTTGCCTTTTTTCCCCCTGCTCTCTTATATCTTTGATTATTACCAAGACTTACCCTAAACAATTTAACACCTGCCAACTCTTTTTTCACCTTACAAATTTTTGTCCAACCTCAAAGACAGAGTAAACTGTTAGGCTTATCTGATTTGCTTTTGTTTAATCTGTAGTATTAATCACAGGACTAACTCTCGGTGACTCATGTATTATCTTCTTTCAAAAGATGCCTCTCTTATAAAATTTTGAGGTTATATCAAGCGCATTTTATTAGGAAATGAGGGTAGAACTGACTGCATTTTATAACTGGGTGTTGTGTCTTTCTCTCCTATAAAAGAGTAAGAGACAGTATTTGAGCCCCTCTGGAAGGTACAGGCTACTTTGGGGGCTTTGTAAAGCAGGTCAGCTTTTGGTTTCATGGCTTCTATTCAGTATCACTCTTGCTCACCAGGGCATCCAGAGAGTGGGTTATTGCTTCTCCTGTACCTGCCGAAGTGCCTTAGGGGATGATCTGAACTGACTCCTGATTGTTCTTGTGCCAGGGCGGTGAAATCCAGGACTGTGCCTACCTGGACAGCGAAGGCGCCTACAGCGAGTCGGAGCTGTTCCCTGATGAGGAGGCGATGACTCTGGCACAGCAGGAGGTTCACCATGAGTCTGACATGGACAGTGCCATCGAGAGTGCCCAGAGCTCCGAGGCCTCTGACGTCTGCCGCAGCGAGGACAAGGACGGGCTGCTCGGAGGCCTCTTCCTGCCCGGTGACAAGTGAGTGCTGGCTTCGCTCCGTGGCACGTGCCAGGGAGGAAGGAGCCTTCATGTGACTAAGCCCTGCTGTGGGAGGCTGAGGATGGCTGGTGGATTTAGAAACTTCACATCCATTTACAACACGAGGGGGGATGGATGTCCGGGCCCTCTAAGTGGCTTAGGTAGTCTCAGTCTTGGCTCCTGCTGGCACGTCCTGTGAGCACTCACAGGACTTGTGTGTTGTGTGTTGAAGTGAAAGCACTGGCTCTATCTGGAATGGATCACTGCATTAGTGTCCCCCAAAACTTAGGATCTTCTGTGTTCCCATAAGCTTTATATGCTGGAATTAAAACAAATCCTTGCTGCAAAGCAGTTCAGTATGGGGAATGCTGCTGTAGTCTTTTGTACATTTAGTTACCTGATGCTGTGGGCTCTGCTGATTTGCTTTGCAACTTCATGTACCAAGTTAATTCTTTGTGTTTCTAATATTCCATAACCTTTATTGTGCAGCAGTAAATTGTGTTTAACATGGGGTGTCCTGGCATGTGTGTAACCATAGTTTGCTGCTAACACCAGTGTCTCCGTAATCCTAACTTGACTCTTCCCAGGGGCGTACCTGGGGGCGTTGGTTAAAGGTGACTGAGTGGGAAAAGGACCCAACTTGGTTTAATCCTGCTTTGAACTGAGTTACTGCAGTAGCACAGGACAGAACTCAGCTGGGTTTGCTTTGTAAGGCACTGCCTTGTCTTCCCTATTTTTGGCTTGTCATCTTGATTTGTGCCTCTTGAGCTTGGTTCATTGCTAAGGCAGCCTTCCTTCTCTCTCCTGGGCCTCCTTGGATGCTCCCTGTGCAGCTTCATTTCTGCTCTCCTCCTGAATTTCTCGGCTAGCTGAATTCTGGCCTTCTCCCATTTGCCCAAGCAACCTCAGAGACTTTATCAAGATAATTACAGTTTTCATCAGCTCATTATCAAACTTGTCTCCTTTGTTGCCATTCCCAGTTCTCCAAAGCCCAATTCGTATGGTGACTGACTTTTTCCCATGCTGTGTTTGAAATTTTCTTCCTCCCATCTGTGCCAGCCAGGCTCTTGTTCAGGGGTGGGGGAGGTATTGGGCCTCCTGTACCCTTCTTCTAGGGCAGGCAGGAACCTCTAAGAGCTGCTGTGCTACTACTGAGAGACCTTGGTTTATGCTCTGAGGCCTCCTTAGCTTTGGTAAAGTTATGGGGGGGAAAAACTTGAGAAGCTTCATGCTTTTGTGTTAGAAGAGACAATAGAGGTATTTCTTTTGGTTAAACCATGATAACAGCTTGTTGAAGAAGCAGGTGGGTGGTGTGTCAGCCCTCTGAGATGCTGCTCTGAAGAACAGGAGATAGCTTGAAAAACAAACAAACAACAAAAGCACCAAATACCTGCAAGTTCCCTTCAGAAAGTGTTAAAATTAGGAAAATCAGTTGCTTTTGGCAACTCCTTTGCAAATGACTGTGCAATTCCTAGGCCTCCAGTCCTGGTGGAAGTGTTACAAGGAGCTTCCTCCCAAACTGACTTGGTGTGACTACACTGAGATGGAAACAGCAGTTGCAATTACCCAGGTCGTAAGATCTCCCAAAAACTTATCAATACACAGTATGTCTGTGGCACAGCAGCACTTTATGAATAGATGCTAGTGTGATATGTTGAGCTTCTCACTAATCCCTGAGCCAAGGAGCCTTGTTAGATAAGTTTGATCTATTTCTAGTATGAGTATTCCTATCTTCATCCTTTAATAGAGTGCCAGGCTTGACTTGCCCTAATTTCTGTTAATGTGAATTAGATAAATGAGTTGCAGGTTATAAATGGATCTCATCAAAATGGGAGAAACAAAAGAGCATACATCTGAAATGTTGGCAGGCTTCCTCTGCTACTAATTGCTTTTGGAGGGAAGGGATATGCAAATAATGCTTGCAACCATCCAAAGGAACACTGGTGCATCTCTTGTTTACAGCTCACAAGTGGAGTATTACAGGAAGAGTACTCTCCCTGTAGGGAGATTGAGAGGTAGACTCAAACCTAGCAGGAAATATTGTTGAGCTGCTGGAAAACAACATCACCTAGGAGCTACTGTCCTATGGCTCAGCTGGTGGAGTTGGGAGATACAAGCACTGTACACTGAAACAAAGGGAGAGAAAAACTTAACCCCATCTGCACAAAGTGCCAGCAGATTCCATCAGCGCCTTGTCTGTATTCCAGAGGCCTTGGATTCTGCTGTGGTGGGAACAGTAATGTGCTGGGCAATGCCAGGGCCTCACAAGCGAAGCATCTATTTCAGGTCTTCCATGTGTGTTTTCTGTAGGGAGAAGTTTGTTTGTAAGAACCTGGAGGTGAATTTCCTGGCTTGTCTGTTTGAATGCTTTACCAAGGTGGGAGCTGAGCAAACCTGTGTAAAACACCTGCCTCTGCACAGGGCGGTCTGGACTCGGGGCAGGAGAACTCTGTGCACCCTCTGCAACCACCTTGCTCTGTTTTATTAGATTTGATGTGCTCAAAACTGCTCTGCCAGCTTTCCTGTGGTGCCTGGCTCTGCTGACCTATTTACCTATGTGCCCTCTTTCTCTGGAGTCACAGGCTCCTGCCATTCCCTACCTGTATGGCATAATTTTAGGTACTTTTCTGGTAGTTAGGTAGCCTTTTCTTGTGGTTCATATCTCCTCTGAAAGACACAGTTTGTCAGGATGGAAGGAAGGGCAGGAACCCAGCCTCCATTAGGCCACATCAGTAGCTTTAGTGACACTCTGGTATGTGATGAGCTGAGGTTTCTTTCTGACCACACAAAAGAGAGTGGCTGGAACTCCTGGGGTGTGGGAGAGGGTCTATCAGGATTACTGGGAAACTCTCTGATTGTGGAATAGAGCAGCAGCCTCTGTCTTATCCATGTTCCTCTCAGTATCCCATGCATTTTGGAGCTGGCTGCGTGGTTCCTGCATTCAGAGCAGAAATCCCCACGTGGTCTTCACGTGGAAATGATGGCTGAGGATCATCGAGGTGTGCTCTTGAAAGGGAGGTGGTTTGTGTTGATCCAGACCTGCCACACAGGTACCTTGTTCATGGATTCTCATGCTCTTGTCTCTCAAGGCACTGTCAACTGCACATTAGATGCATTTAGAACTTCAGGGTTTTAGCACAAAGCACGTGGGTTACAGCTTCAAACGAGGGGACAGCCTGTGAAGGTGGAAGATGCCGTGTGAGGTGAGGTGCTATCAAAGCCGGCCTTCGAGATGTTTTGACCTCTTGTTTCAGGTCAAGTCCTCACAACCCTTCTGCAGCATCTGACCTCTCCACTTATTCCACCGCCTCCCTGATCAGTAATGAAGAACAATTTGAAGACTATGGGGAAGGAGATGATGTGGATTTTACTCCCAGTAGCCCATGCCCTGATGATGAGACCAGAACCAACGCCTACTCTGACCTTGGCTCATCTGTGTCTTCCAGGTTGCTCCTTATTCATTAACAAACAATTTTTCATTTTTATTCTTCTCTGACCATTCCAGAGTTTACACTGGTTACATAGATACACTTTAAAAGCAAAATGTTACCAGTTCATTTTCTGCCCTCCCATTGACAGACTGCATTTAATGGTAAGAGCTGTAGCAAATATGTTGTTTCTGACGACCTCTGTTGGGTTCTGTTGAAATAAGTGGGCTGTTTTGCTTGTAGAGAGTTCTTTCTATTGCAGACAATATTTCCACAATTCAGGGCTAGTATTGGAAGGGATCTGCTGCAATGGAAACCAGCTTAGCATTATGTACCCACCCTGATACAGTGAAGACTTACAAGAGAGCTGTTTTCCTTTAGTGTTCTGATACCTTAGCAATCCTTAGCACTAATCTGTGAGGTGAAACGCTGAATAAGTGCAGGGGGTTATTTGAAACAAGCATCCTATTGACTTGGAATGTCCTGGAAAACATAAGCAAGTAGCTGCTGTCTGTTAGGAGCCGGGAATGCCATGGCAGTGCACTTGTTTCCTGCACGTGACCTCAGTCTCTGCAGCTCTTACGTCCTGTGACCAAGGCAGTTGCTGCTTTTACAGTCCTTCCCCAAGCAAGGGAATGGGTGAGCAGGGCTGGGAAGAGCTGAGCATGAAGATGCTCTAGGATTTGTCTGCTTGGATCGACAGCACTCGAAGGTCTTGTGCTTCACTGCTAACACAGGGCAAGCTCACTGCATCCTTCTGTTCTGCATGCAACCCCCACGTGCTCCCCTCTGTTTCCAAGCACTTCTGCAATCCAGCCTTGCCACCTCTGTCATGCATGCAGAGCCAGACCCCTCTCCACTGCCCCTCGTGATGATGGCTTGTGTCCTTCATCCTCTCTTTCCTCAGGTTTATGCAGCCCTTTCATCCTCATTCCTGGGGCTCAGTGCACTTCATGCCATGATTGCTCTTTTATTTGAGTTTGTTTTCTCTTTATCATGCCAAGAGCTACGGTTATCTCCACTTTAGACCTGTGTCCACTTCTCCCTTCCTCCTCATTCCAGGGTTCCTTCCATCCTACCATCTGAGGGGGTTTGTGTGACCTTCTTACCAGATCACTCTGTTTTCCATCTTCCTGCCTTTCTCTTGGAGAAAAGACTCTTCAGGTTGCATGCCAGGCTCTAGTGGGAAGATGGGCAAGATGAGAGGGGATTGTTGCTGAGGTGGAACATACCAGTGTAGCTGCCTTTGCTGTGTGCATCCCAGTGGACCCCATATACCTTTTGCTGTTCTTCTGGTCACCCAAACTGATTCTTTCCACTGACACCCAGAACACATCCTCTGGAAAGGCTCAGCTCAGACAGGTGGACTTTCCCTAAGACTGGAGTTGTCCCTCATCAGCTCTGAGTTAGATGAGCTGTGGTTAGACCTGTCTGACACACACACACAGTCACGAGGAAAACCTGTTGTGAGTTGGTTACTACAGCCAGTAACATCTCTCCTTTCCTGCAAACAGTGCTGGCCAAACCCCCCGAAAAATGAGACATGTTTATAACAGCGAGTTACTGGATGTTTACTGCTCACAGTGCTGCAAAAAGATAAATCTCCTCAACGATTTGGAAGCCAGGCTGAAAAACTTGAAAGCAAACAGGTAAGCAGCCTATTGCACTGCTTTTGGCAATGCCCCCTTGAAATGGAACTGGCAAGTAGCAGGAGGAGAGGGAGAGCAAGTCCTGTCCTTGGCTGTATCCCATTCCATCTTACACACGTGGAGTTCTTACAAAACAGCAAGAAATTTAGACTGAGACACCTAGGACCAAAATGCTGTTCTTCATTAGCTGTTAAGTGTTTTTCTGACTTAAGGTGCAGCCATCATTAATAAACTCCAATATTTTAACCAATGAGTTCTTTGATTGCAGAGTGAGAATGATATTTCAAGGACTTTTTCCCAGGAAGTGGGATCTGTTGTGCTGCTTAGTCCAGACCTATGGGTAGCTTCTGCTTCCTGCAGGTGGGAAGGAGGGATCTGCAGATCCTTAGCTAATGCACATAACCTTACATACACCTCTCCTAAAGCTACTGGTCAGCAGAGGTACTTTGTTCCTGTGGGATTTTTTTTTTGTGTCCTCAGGGGAACTTGGAAAAATGATGAATACTGTGGCAGAAGTAACTTTGGGAGTTCTTCGCAATTTCATCTTTTTCCTTACGTTTTTATCTCTGCCAGTCCATCCACTCCTAAGCTATGCCAAGCGCTTGGAAAGTGCTTCTGACAATCACCTAGGGTTTTTGAAGGGAGTGATTTGGTGGGATTTTAGCTCCCCCTAGAAACTGGATGTGAATCCTGCCTGTTGGTGCAGTCCTTGGGACCGAGCACGCTGCACTGCTGCTTCCCTTGATGCACAGCAAGGTAGAACTTGTCATGAACAACGTTCCTGCCCTAGCCAGGAGTCTGCCAACACCCAGACCCACCAGGGCTTTGGGAATTTTCTGAGGGAGGCTGGGTGTGTCTGACAAAGAGCTGTGTCTGTGCACACAGAGATGTGACATCCTCTTACCGAGAGATGCAGCTGGATGTTTTAATCTGGTTCTGGTGCTGTTTGCAGTGTGCGTCTTCATCTGGGTAACACCAGTGTCTAGCTGCACAAGGGAACTGTGAAAATGGAACGGCCTCAGTCCCTGTGCTGAACTGGGAAGTGTTATGGGGAAGGATAAACTAACTGTTCATAAAACCATCTAAAACCTCAGAATCCAGAATAAATGTCCATCACTAACTCAGCGTCCTTTTGTGATGTTTCTAATGTTAGTTTTGCTCTGATTTACATTGACAAATCTCTGCTAAATATAACAGTACTTGCAAATTGACTTATTAATGATCCCAGTAATTTGTGGCTTCACTCATCTTTGCGTTGATAGTAACTGCAGCTTTTGATTCAGTTGTTCAAGAATATTGTTCACAGAATCATCTTTTGACTTCACTAAAAAAGTCAATATTGTATTTCATTGTGCAATTAAAGTTGAATCAAATAAGTGCTTAATTCCTGTATCATTCCTTCTCTATCCGTGTAGCCCTAACAGGAAAATATCAAGCACAGCTTTTGGAAGGTAAGAGTCTCTTTAAGTTTTCTATGAATATTTGTGGAATCAGCCATAACAGTTCCATAAGTGGGAGTGGGAGAAGAAACAAGGAATAATTTTAGAAAAACAAAAATGTGCCAAGATAAGTTTTTAAGGGAAGGGGCCTATGTTTGGGTAGGGATGTTACAGAATATAGAAGCCCCGGCAAGTCTTGGAGCAGGCTCCTGAACTGGACCAGCTCTGTTAAAAGTATAGATAGCTGCTTCCTTGTCTGCCTGCTTTCTTCCTTTATACTGCCATTCCATCAGTCCAGCTATTGCTTCTTTAACCCCCATAATGTGGGCCTTGCAGTTGTTGTTGTTGCCAAAAAGTGAAGGAAAGCAAGAGCACCCCTTTAAACAGGACATACAGAATTATAATCTTCCTTTGACTGAATGAACCAGCCCTGGGCTGGAGAGGGCTGTAAGGTTCACGAACATTTTAGGTAATATCCAGTGTTTTGTGTTCTGACACCATTCTGCAGTGGGAATCGCTTGAGATTCCTTCTTTGTTGTTTTTTAAAGTTCTTACTGTATGAAATTTTCTAGCTTAACTGTACCAACCAATGTGCAGTGGTGACCTCATTTTAAATTTCTAATAAGGCAAATACAATTCAGTACATAGTGTGAACAAGACTTAAGTATTTTTTAAACTATGTTAATGCTGGTGGCAGATCCTATCAAAAGCAACAAAGAACTCACTCCCTAGAACTAATGTCATTGACTGTGCTCAGTATGACTTCATTTAGCTACCAGTCTCCTCTAAGACTTGTGCTTAAACAGTTGTAATTGTCACTGAAATGATTGCATCGATTTTAGCATTGGATGTTCAAAGTCTGAAGCCAGACTCTTTGTCCTCCCTCCTCATCAAGCAAAATAATAATCCTTCTGATCTTTCAGACAACTCTTCCACAACAGTAACTTCAGCAGCAGTAATGGCAGCACAGAAGACTTGTTCAGAGACAGTATAGACTCCTGTGACAATGACATCACTGAAAAGGTGAGGAGCTGTGTGCCTTGTGATTAATGTACCCAACCAAATCCTGCTGGAGACCTGCATCAGAGGATGAAGATCTTGCTCAGAATTACCCATGATCTGAAGCAGCTCATTCAAAATGTTCTTGATGTTCCATAACTACTACACCTTTGCTTCATAGTGATGCAAGACCTGTGCAAGCACAGATCTAGACATTGTGTTAGCATTTCTTTATGGTGTATTTGCAGTGGTCACCTTCAAGGAACGTGCAGGGTCTGGGGAACTCAGAATTTTGGAGCTTAATTTCACTGCTGGCTTTGCAGAGAAATATGCCCCCTGTTAAAAGGGTAGAGCAGCTAAACACCAGTTAGGAACAGTGAAGGGGTGTTTGAAGAGAGATTCAAACTCAGTTTTTCTGTTTCCCCTTCCAGGTAACGTACCTAGAGAAGAAGGTGACAGAACTGGAGAATGACAATCTGACAAATGGTGACCTGAAGAGCAAACTGAAACAAGAGAACACACAGCTGGTTCACAGGTAACAAACACAGAGCCAGGTGTCTTCACTGTGTCAGAGCAAACAGTCAGAACACAGTTGTAGGCGAGAATATCTCTACCTGTAGAGTCTGACCAAGTCTTTTGTCTTAATACTGACATACAAAATAAAACTTCTCAGAAGTCCAGTGAAATAGGATTGCCTTGCCTTGCCTCTTGCTGAAGCCTTCCAAACAAGTGCCTTTAACAGAGGTGTTACTGACTTGTACAAAGAAAACTCTTCTGCTATAGGAGAAGTTACCACTGGTAGGTTGGGGTTTTTTTCTTGCCTGTAGCAAGAGCAAAGGGCTGGGTCATAGTCCCAGATTCTTGAGACTGAAAGAATAATAGATGAGCTGATACTACTTGATTCTGTGCTTATTGGTAGGATTAAATACCATGAGAGATATTAGGAGAGGTTAAACGCCAAGAGAGATGGTGAATTAGAATGAAATAAAGGAGTGGGCAGTAAAGAGAGATGCAATGAAGTTGCACACTTATTTTTTAAGTATTTGTGAAGCTGTTACTGAAATGAGATCTGGTTTCCTTAGAGTTCATGAGCTAGAGGAACTACTGAAAGACCAAGAAACATCAGCAGAACAGACCCTTGAAGAGGAGATAAAGAGACACAGAGAAGCTTACAGCAAGTATGAAAAAGAGAAAGGCACCGAAATTGAACTGCTAAATACAAGGTAACAAACATCTTGGTGCCACCCTGGACGGGACACAAGGACTTCTTTTCCTCACTTTTACTTTGCATGTAAGCGTGGGCCGTTCACCAGCAGACAGTGCACAGATGGTGGCAGGTTGGCAGCTCTGCAGAGGAGCTCTGCAGTCGCACGTCTAATGCCCAAAAGCTTGGAGGATGCTTTACATTAATGCTTTAATCCACGTGGCCTGTGGAGACAGCTTAGCTGGATATTTGGCATGGATTCAAGGAGGGAATTGTGACCAGTTCTAGCAAACACTTGTGCCTGCGTTTGTTTCTTCCATCTTAATATTTTTTTTAGATACCTGTTGTTAGGACCACAAGAATCTGAGGGTCAGTGTAGCATTTTGGGCCCTAAAAACAAACAAACAAAAAGCACATGTTAAAAAGTGCTATGATTAGAAGGATTTTCCTGTTTTGGTTTTTCTATCAAGTGCAAGTGAAATGGCTTTTTAGAGCCCACTGTTTTGCATGTTTGCATTCTTGAAGAGGTTTTTGCTGTAAGATTTTTGTTATTAACACAGGGTTCAGCAACTGGAAGAGGAAAATGGTGATCTGAAAAGCACTGTCACACGGCTGAAATCCCAGACGGAGAGATTAGATGAGGTAACAAAACTCCTGAGTGCTTGAGCAATTTAATAGCAGTTTCATTTGTGTAAGAGCAAACTCATACAGTGCTTGGCTCAGCTTCTTTAATTTTCCTTCCTTAAACAAGATTATTAATGGAATTGGGACACTGGTCACCTTTAGAGGCAGGGATGTCCTGAGACACAAGCCAATTTATGACCAGCTGTGTCTATAGATTGATATTGTGAAACTGGGGTTGTCTCCTGCACTTGCAATCCTGTTAGGAAGTTCCCCATCTGTTCCAGGAAAGGCAACGCATGTCAGATAGGTTGGAAGACACGAGTCTGCGACTGAAGGATGAGATGGATTTGTACAAGAGGATGATGGACAAGCTGCGGCAGAACAGGCTGGAGTTCAACAAGGAGAGGGAAGCCACGCAGGAGGTAGGTGTGAGGAGGGGGGTAAGACCAGGCACTCGCATCTCACCTGCATGGAAACCCATCTGAGAAAGAATGGGCAGGCAGGATGAACACTGAGAACATCACATGCAGTGAGTGTATGGCTGGATTGTGTTTCTGTGGAAGAGGTGCCCACAGGGTGATGAATGCTGCAAGAATTCTTAAGAAATGGCAATCCCTGACCCAAAGGGGTCAAAACTCTGAGAACTGTGTGCCCTAACATCTCCTGTACTATGTTTGCAAGGGGAGTTATGGTTCTCAAGCATGAAGCTTAGCAATCAGAGACATTTCCAGCTTAAGGGACCTGTGCTTCCGTAGGAAGAAGAGCCAGAGGCTGTATTGTAGGGCTGAGGCCTCAGCCAGGCCCACGAGCACAGGGGGGATGTGTGCAGGGAGGGCTGCACAGACAGGGCCTGTTTGCTGCCCACAGCTCATCGAGGACCTGCGGAAGGAGCTGGAGCACTTGCAGCTGTACAAGCTGGAATGTGAACGTCCCGGACGCGGGAGAAGCTCTTCGTCCAGCGTGAGTGAATTCAACGCCAAAACCAGAGAGGTGGAAATGGAGCATGAAATAAAACGGCTGAAGCAGGTGAGCAGGGAAGGGCCTCTCAATCCACATTAAATGTACAGGAATGCCTTGAAAAATGCCTGTAGATACAACCCCAAGCACACTGCCTTCAGATTTTGTCCCACTCTCCTCACACAAGCACAAGAGCCACATGGCACCTGTGCAGGACTTCTTTGCATTGGTGATGTAAATTATGCCATGGGAAAACTCGGGCAGGGAGGACTTGCCACTTGAGGTAAGAGTTGCTGTCAGCTTGCAGCCTCACCATATGTCATCCAAGCTACCTGTGATGTTAAAATATTCTTTATTTTTTACTGAAACCTTGCAGGAATAGCTTAAAGGAATGTCTTTTCATCCTTAAATAGGAGAATCAGAAACTCCGTGACCAAAATGATGATCTTAATGGACAGATTCTAAGTCTCAGTCTTTATGAAGCTAAAAATCTCTTTGCAACGCAAACAAAAGCCCAGTCACTGGCTGCTGAAATCGATTCTGCATCGAGAGATGAGGTAAGGAGCTTTTTTAATCAAGTACTACATCCAAGAATATGCAATTTTCAATTTAATTAACTGTCAAGGTTGAACTATCTGAAGCTGACAAATGCACATCAAAAAATTCTGCTTTGCTAGGAGTTCAGGAGTGTTAGAAGATTGCCTGAAATCTAACATGGTTCTGGGATGTTCCTTGTAATATAACTCTCCCATTTCTCTCTCTCATTAAAAAAAATGGAATTATTGAATCTCAATGAACTGTTTTACAGTTTTAACATCTTCCGTCTTGCAGGGTATTGTGGTAGTATGGCATTAATTTCACACAGAAATGACTATCACTAGTTACTTGAATTTTTATTTTCTGTTCTAGATTTAGTTCTAAGTTACTTCAGTAACAAGCTCTCACATAGATGTATATTTAAGCTCTATATTCCCTGTAGCAGAGCTGAATTAATGGAGGAAGTAACTAGTGTGCAAATAATAGCCTGGTAGTGCTTTGAAAGATATTTTGGGAGGCCCATTTGTATGTGGGCTGAGTCCAGCTGGTGCAGCTTCCTTTGAGCTCCAGGACAGATTGTGAGGTCAGGCCAATGGATACATAAGGGCTCCCAGGGAAGAAGACAGGTTAGTGGTGAAGGAGGTGAAAGGAATTGTTTGTCCTTGATGCTTTATCTCTTCCAGTCAGAACTTCCCATTTCTTCATCAAGGAAGGTCCTGAGACAGAAAACTCCTTTTTACCCAGTCTGTACTTGACTGACCTGTCAGCCTTAGCTCCTGGGCAGGCCCCTGAAGTGGAGTGTACACTTCAGAACTTAATTTCTTGCTGAACCAGAGCACTGTGAAGAAAGGATGTTTAATTGTCAATCTCTAATTAGGTAAAAGCAAGTTGGCTTTTGCTATAGTCAAGAAAAATCTGACTTTCTCCTTCTCAGTCTCATGGCTCTGGCTCATGCAACGAATATCCAGCACTTCTTCCTTTAAAGGAGGAAAGTGGCTCAGAGCTGTGGCCCAGGCTCAGTAAAACCTCACAGACCTGCACAGACTGTTCCCATTGTGCCATTTTTCCTCTATAATCAAAACAAAGGTAAGAATCTGCAGATTCAGGGTGGAACTCGTGTGAAGTTTAATGAAAATGGACACCCAAATAAATGAGCTTTAGGCTCTGACACTCCTTGGCAGCTTTGTCAGTTTGGCATTAAACATTCAGAGAGCAAAGCAGTCTTCTTTGGAGAGATTGAGGAGCCTTTCACAGCTCAAAAATTCAGTGAAGCACTTCTATTTAGAATAGAACATAGAATATTCAGTGCATTGTTCTTGAGGAGTATGTGGTGGTTGTTTTGGGAGGTTTTGGTAGGCTTTTTGGAGTGAGGGTAAGTTGAGAGAGAATATGCACATAATACAGAGGCAGGCTGTATTTTTCCCAGTGCAGAACACTGAAATACTTGCTCTGTTCAGCAGCCTTTCATGCACAGAACTTTAGATTTCAGTATGAAAAAAACTGAGTATCATGAAGCTCTTGCGCTGGGATGAAGAAGCTCATCCAGGGCGTGGATGCAGGATGGATTGGTGTGTTTAATTTGTTTCAAACGACCTGCCAAAAGATCCCTGGTGATGACTGTTCACCACCTTCCTTGGTAGCAAAGATCTGTAACAGATTGTTTCTAACACAGATACAGGGAGGAGCTTGAGGTAGAAAACCTCAAGTCACAAAAGGGATTGGTGATCCTGAGCAGGCACTGGTCTCTCACCTGTCTCAGTTTCATGCTATTACATGAGCTAGTGAGAATATTTCAGGAGTAACTTGGAAATGTTGTGTTGTAGCTCATGGAAGCCCTTAAAGAACAGGAAGAGATAAATTACAGATTGCGGCAGTATATGGACAAGATAATTTTGGCAATCCTGGACCACAATCCGTCTATCTTGGAAATAAAGAATTGAAGAGAATGTGAGAAGGAAAAGCAGCAACTGCCTGATATTTCTGCACATGCCACTGGATCTAAGCAACACTCTGATACTGTAAATTAATCTATAAATATATATATACACTACGTGTGAGTGTGGGTGCGCGGGTGTGTTTTTATGATGTTTGGTACACTGTTATTTGTCCTTGAATTGGCTTGGTTAGACTTTTTCCATGCACTTTCAATACCTGTGATAAGATGGATACTCTATATTAATGTAATAACAATATAACTGGATCATGCTGTTTTAGATACTGGACAAAATGACTCTACCTCTAGTTGTAAAGGTAAAAAAAGACAATGGAAACATATGGATGTGGCCCTAACTTTAGGAGCAAGAATTTCTTCTTCGTTCTTCCAGGAATTTGGGTACCACAAACCAATTGACATACCCAGGTTCAGTTCCTGACTGGTGCTGACTGTGTAATTTCCTATTTGATTTAGTTTTAGTACTTAAACCACACATCAAATTAAGAAAAAACCAAAAACACAACAAAACAAAACAAAAAAACTTTGGGAAAAGATACAAAGTAAATGGGAAGAAGAGGAATATATTGCAGAATTGTTGCTATTTGAGAAAAATCACCATCCACTTGTTTGCCACTGTCAGCACAAAGTGTTTTTGGTGTCAGATCACTTTGGAGCCTGCTTTGGGATGCTCTGAGCCTGCTCTTTAGCGTGTGTGCATGTGTGTTTTTTATGCCAGGGTCCCTGTAGCATCAAGGCAAAGAGCTCTTCAAACCTGTTCCCCTATTTTCAGGGGTATATCACGGGCCATTAAGATGAATTCTGGGATCCTGCCCTTTCCCCTTACCCTGATTTTAAAGATTTCACTGAAGGAACATTCCAGTTCTTACCAAAAAAAGAAACAGAATATAAAAAAAAAAAAATTGCATGAAATATCTCACTTCAGTGGGAGGAGGAGGACCAGCCCTTGAGATCACGTGCTGAGTTGCTCTCCCACCCCAGATAGCTGCACTCCTTGGAGAATGGCATTTTTTGGGCAGGCTGTGGAGAGGAACGGCTGGTTCCTGACACGGGAGTGGAGGACTGTCTGATGTGGAGTGGCTTTTACTTATAGGTCTGGAAAAAGTAAAAGAACCTGGTCTTGCAGCAGTTGCCAGTCCAGACTGAGCACACACACGCGCATATCTAAAGCTCTGAGTGGGGAACACATCCTGATTTAGATGAGCAGCTGTGCAGGTGCTTTACTCCTAAGTGTGTGCTGCTACTGCTCGTAGAAGTCAGTGGGACAGAACATTAAGCTTTAAAGTTGAGCGTATGCTTAAATGCTGCCTTAAATAGGGATGACTTCAACATGTGCCTGTGTTCTCCAGAGCTGGATCTGTACTGTAGGGCTAGGACCTTTTTAATTAACAATGTAGCTTATATAAGGAGCTTATGGAATTGTTTGGGTAGTTGAATGCTAAAGACAAATTTTATTCCATGCACTTTTTTTTAAAGTAAAAATTTCCCACTTTTGATTCACAGCAACTGGCACAGACAAATAGGCCGGAGTATCTGGCTCTCCCCAGTGCATAGAGATGTTTCCTCTATTGAATACACTCCCCAGAAGAATGTTACAGTAACAATGACTGTGCTTTTCTGTGTATTTCTTGCTGTTGGCAGTGTCTTGCCCCTAGTATTCTCTTGATGTAACTCGGTGTGTATATGTGATGCATTTTTCCTGAATTTGAATACATAAAGCTGTATTCAGTTACGGATGTAAATATATATATATTTTTCTGCAATCTCTGTGCTCTTGCCTTCAGTGATGTGTTACTGGAGTGAGGGGAAGCAGAGGATGTTCTGAAATCAGGCTTTCTTGAAGGCAAGAAAATAAAAACAGTTTGTTTCTGTGTATCTGCATTAGGCAGGTGTAAAGTAAGTGGAAAAAGAGAGGGACCAGAGGAATGACTGTAGGACACAACAAAGGTGTCTGCAGGACTGCAGTGCTGTGGGAGAAATGGGACAGTCTGGTTCAAACAGTGACGTCTCAGGGCTGGGTTCCTGAGACTTTAGGGTATTCTGGAGGAAGGGATTTAAAGACCACTCCTTTGCCACCTGGGAATGGTGTAAAACGTCCTGTACTACATTGCAACAGCTTCTGTTTGTGTAGAAGTAGGTGGAACACCATGGAAACCCCACACATCTGCCTTTTCCACCTGCTGCTTCTTCTGGATGTGCCACCCAGAAGGTGGGAGAGGAACAGCTCAGCCAGCTCAGTGCACTTTAGTGATGGCATTTCCATCTCCCTGGTGCTGCCTATGAGTTGTGCCAAGGACTTTACTCTTTTTATAGGCCACAGAGGACTCTTCCACACTGTCAGGTGGCTGTTGCTGCCCTGCTGTGACAAGCAGAGCTGGGTGACCCAGCAGCCCTGCTTCTGGAGCTGACTGTGTTTGGGGAGTTACACTGCTGTCCTGCTCTCAGGCAGTGGATTTAAATAGGAATGAAGCTGTTGCAGCTCAGACTGGTGACTGAATGTTTTCCCCTAATTACTTTTAAGTAAGTTGGACTTGGCTTCACAATTTTGATAATCTAAAGCCCATTCCCATTGTGGTAGAACACCAGCAAATGTTGAGGACTTTCACTGCAAGCAGAGCCTGGCTTACTTGACTGAGCCCATGGACATGAACAGAAGACATGACTGTAGTGATAGCCAAGTTTTTGTGCAGGTAATTATATGTACGAGGTGAATAATCACTAGTAGTGACAAACAGTCACTGAATCTGGCTGAAATCCCAAAAGGGATGTTCTAGCCAAGGGTACCCAGAAGTGGAAATTTCTTAAAACTTGCAGGACTTCTTGTTCAGCTCTGTACCCAGCTGTGTTAGTATTTAGAAGCTCTTCCTTGCTCCAGTGTTTGCATTTGAAGAGATGTCTTACCACCATGTTGGTGGTGTTTGTAGCTTTGTTTTATTGTGTAAAGGAGGTATCCTTCTGCTCCTGTGGGGCCCTCAGTGTGGTACTGCCATCTGTTACTGTGGAATTCATATCCAGATACTTGCTATGTTTGACAAATAATGTGAGTTGGAGGTGGGAGAGGCATTTCACTGGCAGATATATTTTCCTCTAAGGTATCCAGCTCTAAAAATACTAATTAGCAATTGCATTCTTAGACTGAGTAGCTACAGATATTCGATTAACTTGTCTTGCAGTTCAAGCCCTGGAGAGCCCTTTTATGCCAGCAAAGAAGTCATCATGTTTTATGACATGCAGGTAACTTGGTAATAAAGGATCACTTGATGGTTCACTGGGGCAGGGAGAAGAGTAGTCTGATATCCGTGTTGCAGAGAGTGCATATTTTGATCAAGTGTCAGACAGACGCTGTGGCAGAACAGACAGGAGATGTGGCAAATAGGGCAATATCTGTTCTCTGATAAATTTTTACTTCTTTGTTGTGGACATCTTTTGTGTTCTCAGGCCAGCCAGGGAAGTACAGCCTGTGCTGTCAGTGTTACTGTTGCTGGAACAAGGGTCTTGCTCTCCTGGGTAAATAACTGCAAACACAGAAATGTGGCATCATCTCCTTCTAGCAATACACAAACTCAGTAAATACTCCTGTGTCAAACCTGTGCTTCTCATTTAACCCTTGAGCGTGCAAACACAATCCCAGATACTGTATCTTGATCTGTTCCTTAGTTCATGTGACCTTAGATTCTGAAAAGCTAAGTGATATTCTGGTCAAGCCTGTTGTAAACCACTGCAGGTATTTCTGTACAGTGGAAAAAAAAGGACTGGTTTTTGGCTAGAAGCTGCCCTTGGTCAGGCTAGTCCCACACAAGGTACTGCAGCATCATTACCTCTTTGAAAACTTGCACTTAAGAGTATCTGAAATGTAGTCTCTCAAGATTTCCCTGGTATTGGCTGCTTCCCTCCAGTCTTCAGTCTTCAGCTGCTGCCTAGTTCTGATTTCAGAGTGATGCTGATTCAAAACTCCTTTGACATCAAAAGAAGACTTTTTGACTTTTTGAATAGCTCCTACTTAAGACTCAAGCTGTTTGAGAATTTGTCTTGTTTTGAAGTGCAACACTGACAAACTGTAACCATCCCATCTATTTTTAAGGAATTTTTAATATGCAAATTTGTAGCAAGTTAAAAAAAACCAAACCCATCCAGTGCCAACTTTGCTTTCATGGTCTTTGGGAAAAATTCAGATATTTCTCAGCCAGCTCTGTAGGGAGCTGAACACAGCATTATTAATTCTTGAAGATGTGTATCAACAAATATTTTACTGTCTGAGCAATGCCCGATTTACTTTGGTAGAACTGCCTTGCTCTCCAGAGAGGATCTGGACCTACAGTATTTAGGCTCCCCAGTCTGGTTTGTAAATGAGGGCTGGGAAGCTGATCTATAAACACACATTGTGGGCTGCTACACCAGGCCCTGCTCAGTGGTCTGTGCATCACAGTGCTCGTGACACGTGATGAGTCTAAGAACTAGAATTTACAAATAAAGGAATACGTTTTTACATTCTTTAATGGCAGTGAATATACAGTGGTTTTCTCTTAAAACAAAAACTGTATGGTGTGGTCTGAGGGATTTTTTCCAAGGAAGGAAGGAAGTAGCAGCTGATGAAATACTTGCCAAATCAGTGGCTTGGCTTATATTGATTTAAGTAAGAACTTGACTTCAACTGAGCAGTTCCTGGTGTAAGTAGCAATGCTCGTATTCTCGTCATTTGTTACTCAAGAAACATTGTCAAGAAGTCATGACAGGTGATGTAACACAGCTGGTTGGTTTTAAAGGATATAAGTTCCACAGTTCTGACTCAGCATTTTTTATTTCAAAATACTGATCCTAGGAGCAGTTTGCTGATGAAGCATGCCTGGGTTTCTATTTAATGAAACTCTGTATGTACCTTTAGAATTTGGTGAGGATTGCGGTAGGTGTTGGGTCTGGATCCTGTCATCCTGAATAATGCACAGGGAGTTGCTCCAATGTGCAAGAGAGTTGTTTCTTTCTGGGACTACTCCCCAGTGTTCTGTTGACAATTTACACTCTGGGTCTTGTCCCCAGCCACTGTCAAAGTGTCTGTGTGCCTTGGGGCAGAACTTTGAGCAGATGAGAGGGACAAATTCAATATTCTTGGCTTCAGTGCGACTTTAGCTACCAAGATAAGAATTTCAGTCCCGTCTTTATACCAGGCCAGTCCTGTCCTTGCCTCTTTTGTGGTCATGAAAACTGGCTGTGTCCCATGCACGTGACAAAACGTTGCAGCTGATCCTCATGGTATACGAGCAGGTAGGGTGAGTAAGCGTGCAGGGGATCCAGGTGAGGGATCAGTGGGATGTGCCCCAGTTCTGTGCAGGTGTCCCACTGCACGCTGCTCTGACACACTCTGGGAGGCTCAGCCCTGCGGCTGAGCGTGGCCAGCACATCTCAGAGGTCACGGCAGCAGCCCCTGAAGACAGAAACCTCTGCAGGCAGGGCCACAGTACCAGAGCTTGCCACAGTGTGGAGCCAGCTGCCAGGGCTCGTGGTGTTTGCTCTCTACTGAGGGGTTTCAGCTTCCTGGCTTAAGTCTGGAGGTTGTGTTCAACGGCGAGAGTAGTACCTGTTCAAACGTACAACTAGAGAGTTTACTTAAACCTAGTGAAAACATCAATAAACGTGGGTTTCTGCAGCGTTTGGACACTACCCTACCCTACACCTACCCCTGGAATGTAGGTGCTGTTAGTGGAGCAGGTGTGACACCTGAGCTGTTGGCTTTGGCATTGCCGCTGTGGGCACAGTGACGCCCTGGAAACTCCTCAGAGCCCCTCAGTGCTCCGGTGAGGGGTGGCAGGGGCCTGTTCTGGGGGGGCACAGTCACTGTGCAGATGGTAAGGGGGGCAGGAGGGCAGCAGACACTCCTCCACCCAGTGACCTTCTTACACTCCCCAACATCAGCCCCATTTCGTTTACTCCCGTATCTGTAGCTAAATTTTTCTGGCTTTGGAGAAAGGACATCAGAAGGGGAACCAAGAATTTCATATCTTGTGAACACTTCAGTATGCTACAGGGCAGTAAATGTTGCACTGATATATGTTTAAATACTGAGACATTTTGAGAATTACTGTAAAATCAGTTGTGAGAGCCATTTGTTTTTCTCTGTTGCACAGACTAGTCATGTTTTTTGCATGGTTACATATTTTAGTACTTGTGCCTTTTACTTACTTCTCTGTTGTGAGGATACATTTTATTTTCACATTTTATCATCTGGTTTTGGACACTTTTTATATACACTTCTTTGATCATCTGGTTTCTTGTAATGTACATGTGTATATATAAAATAGATCAGATTTGTATTCATGTGCCTCTGAGATGTAAAAAATACTCATTTTGTACAGGTTTTTTTAGGAGCACTAGGTCATGGTCTAAATTACGTAGCAAATGAAATTCAACATAATTAGAAGTTCTTTGTCTTCTTTTAGAAATGTTGTGTCAGATGGTTGGTCTCTTGTAAGGCAATGTCACACACACTGCAGTTTTATTGTTTAGTATTGTTATGAGACCAATTCTATCCACTTGTCGGCTTCAGTTAATTCAAAATAATAAAACACTTAATTAAATGTTACGGTCCTGACTTGGAGATTATAGTTTTCATTTCCATTAAAGCCAATTTACTTATTTTTATACTTGAAATGGACACCAGACTAAAACCTCATTTGAACATATTGCCCATTTCAGGTTAACTTCAATTCTGGGATTATTTTTGTGGGATTGGGCAAGCGATTTACTTTACCCATTGAAATGGAAAGAGAAATAACATTACCAATTCATAGACTCTTCATCTTAGAGTGCCTAAAATGCTTTAGATTACTCCTTCTCTTCCCTCCCTGGCTTCTGTGGCAGCGTTTCCTAAGGACAGACCCCGGATCTGCATGACTGGAGATCTTCCTTGTGCAGAAGTGAGAAATCGGGTGTCTCGCTCTTCAAGTTTTTGGCAAATGCTGAATAAACTCCTTCCCTTGGGGTTTGTAGCACACCACTCTCCTGCAGCGTTTGGGAAGCTGAATACGTGCCCTGTGAGGCTGCACATCTGTAACTCTGGCAACCTGGCCCTGGTCCTAGAAGTGTCCTTCCCTCCCACCAGCCTCTTCTCGAGCTGGTGGTTTCATTTTTGGAGTATTGACCCCACTCATTTGGTGAGATCCTCAAACTGTTCCCTCTCTCACACGTGGTTTATCAAAACCCCACTCACCAGCCCCCAGACACAGTAAGATCATAAACTGTGATAACTCACAAGGAAGAAATCATCAATATCCCCTAAATCTTCCCAAACACAAAGTTTTAACCCATAAAATAGTATGTTCCACTCTAATGGAGCAGAAGTTTTTTGACTGAACTTGGCACCCAGTTGACAGAAGATAAAGCTGCCTCAGAATCAAGGAGTTGGTTTTGTTTTTTACTTCAAAGGCTGCTTGGTATGAAAATGAGCAAAGTTCACTTGCTTCATTGTTACTGAAAAAAAGCAGCCAGCAAAAGTGGCATATGACTATTTTTAATCTCATTCTGTAATTTACAGCATCAGTGGAGTGATGTCAGTACTGTTGCAATGTGCCATTACACTATTTTCTCTGTATTTTCTTGAAATACTTTCTGGGAACAATAAAGCTGTCCTTGCTGATGTGGACCCTTCAGGTAGCTGTAATGTACAATCAGATCTGTAAATAAATTATTTGCTTTCTGTGCATGACTAAAACATTGTCTGTGGTGGGTGACTGATTCAATGTCCCTCCTTACCTTCCTCCCTGGTCCACCTCTATTTCTGTGCTTCATCTAAAGAAGGATTGCCCAGTTCTGTTCTCACCTGCTGAAACACCAGTTTCATTCTTTGGATAAGTGACATGGATGGCACTAGGGAAGGAGTTTGCTCAGCACGTGCTTTACCTGACAGCCACAACTATGTTAAATTTCCAAGCCAGAGCTTCACAGGGCCGACCCATTAAGGTCTCCCCACACAGCGCTCCCCTTCTCACTTGCTGGGAACTCCAGCTGGGAGCTGTTTGCAGCTGGCTCCAGCTTGTTAATCTGACTTAAATATGATTATTGACTGACCCGTGTAGCTCATGAGCACGTGCTGTGTCTCCTTCCTTGAGGAGCAGTGAGCTGTTTGTGGGGAAGGCACAGCCCGAGGCCGGGTCCCGCGGGGATCTGGTGCTGGTGCTCACCTGACCTCGCATGGCCAGCAGTGACCACCCCAGGGCACGTGCTGACGGGAGGTTCTCACTTAAACCAAAGGCAGCGGCTTCCCTGCGAGAGTCCTGAGGGAAAACTCTGCCGTGGGCAGCCCCTGGGAGGGGCTGAGGCTCCCAGGTGCACCTGGAGGGGCCATCCTGGGAGCAGCACCACAAGGTTTGTCCCTGAGGGGCCAGGACAGTGCTGGGAGAGCTTCGGCCGCGACTGGGAGCCAGGACCTGTCACTGGTGCCGTGTGTGGTGACCACGGGAGACCCTCAGCCTGGTGTGGGCTTGGGCCAGGACTCGCCACGTCCCCATCGCCGGTGGAACAGGCTCTGCGTGAGGCGGGATGGTGAAGGACACAGCCGGGGCCTCCTTGGCCAACACTGAGGTAATTTATTTTAATCTGCTTGAACCGCCAGACCCACTGACCTCTTGGGGCTTTATTTTAATTGCTGCAGTAAAAAAAAATAATGAGTGAGGAGCAGCTTAGGTTCAAGGCTGCTTTTTTGCAAGGTCCGTGTGGAGTGAGGGGAGGGCGCCATGGGCAGGTCCCCTCAGGGCAGCTGGCCCCGAGGTGGTGACTGTGGGCACATTACCCAAAAGAGGGGCCCATTGCTTTGGGAAAACGCTGCTGAGGGAGGAGCAGCCTCAGTCAGCCCAGAGAGATGCTGGGTGCTCCTTCATAAAAATGGGGCCTTTCTGTTGTGTGTTGGGGACACTCCAGGGTAAAGCATCTTCTCAAGCAGCCCAGAGCAGTTCCCTGCCCTGTCATGCCTGCCCAGCAGCATCTCAAAGGAAACCATCAGGGTTGGCCTGGGAATGCCAGCAAAGCCCAGCCTGACATAGCCACATGGTGCAGGTGCTTCAGGGACGTGTTTCCACAGGGGGTTTAGTGGGTTTGAAGTTTGGCTCCTGGAAAGCTGCTGCTCCCACCCCCAGCCTGCACGTCAGGTGTCACCTGTGCCCTTGGGGTTACAAAATGTGACCATTTTGCACCAGTGTGAAAGATGGTGAAGGGTGTGAAGTCAGGGAACTGAGCCTGTGGCATATTATTTGAAATACAAAGTGGAGTCTAAGGTAAGAGCTCTGCCTCCAGCTGGGCTTGGAGCAAGGGAGAGGGGGAAAGGGAATTTTGAAAAGACTTCACTGATCAATTCAAGCCTTGCAGGGCAAACTTTTTCCTTTAAAAAACGTTTTGATGATCTTCAAGTGATCATAGTGTACCAAACTGCTTTCATTTGATTGACAGTAGTCTCTAAACATGGTAAATATCTTTACAGTATCATCCCATGGGGCTATGAGGCAGCTTTTCTCACAGTGGGTACAGATATCTGGGGAATAAGAGCAAAGATAGTGCATGAATAATCCATGGAGAAACGTACCTGTATGTTATCTCCTCAGGCTTTCCCATTCCTAGATTCTTCCCAGCAATGAGATGTTGGATATTCAGATGTATAACAGCAGGCTCAAAGAAAACTCCCTACTGTGTATGCTAAAACCACTTCACCAGAGAGACACGGAGCAGTTTTGTTCCCAAACCTCAACAGCTCAGGCTAAAGTGCTGTACTAATGACCTACTTGCAGAGCAGTTACTGGTACACAAAAAAGACACAGTGGGAAAGCAAATCACCTGTTAGTCTGGGGACAGGAATCAACGCTGTGTACCACAAAGTCTGTAATAGTTTCTAAAGAATTACGCTGTTCTTACTGGGCTGGGGACTCCTGAGATCCTTGGGTCATTTCACAACCAGGAATTAAAGCTCAGAACTCCTGGGAGGTGATTGTTACCTTGCTCTTGTCTTTTGGGGAAAAAAGTGGGTTTGAAGGCAGACAGAAGATAAAAGAGGCAGTAGCAGAGTAGGAAATAGATTGCAGGCGTTCCAACTCCTGAGAACTTGGGCAGTGACAAGGAGAGCTGTTACAAAGAGGAAATACATCTCATGGGAGCACTGGGTGAGCACACCAGCCAGCTCCTGTATTCTGGCAGCAGGCTGTGATCTCCTCATGTTGCCTTGGCTGACACGTTTTGCTCAGCATAGCAGTTTCAAAGCTGTGTCTTTGATGCTTTCCCTTGCTCTATTCACTGTTCTTGATGGCCCAAGTTTCAACGTTCTCCTGAATCTCTGATGGCAGACTGGAATCTGGGATGTGTCATTCCACTCTAAATGTCTTTTGACACGTGCAATGCAGCAGGGACTCTCCTAGCTTGCATAACTCAGGATGAAATTTGTCCTTAGAGCCAGCTGCATTTTGCATGCAAATAGAGGTTAGAGCATATGAGTAGTAAACTGAAGACTGTCTCAGATGAATAACCATAACTGTTTGGGTTAATGGCGATTTTGAAACAACTTTGCAAAGATAATATGTCAGCATGTCCTCTGGCATGGTGCTTAAACCCTTCCTTCCCTCTCACTGAGATCTTTGTGCCTTAGCTCGCTGGCGGACGAGGCAGTTTGTGTTTTGATGTAATAGTGTGTAACAGGGGTTATGAATCACAGCACAGACTGTTTCTGGAAAGACAGAGAGGAGCTGGGCTGTGGCACCAACTCAGGTAGATGGAACTCAGCAGGTGAAAGGCTGCTCTCGCTCTCTCTCTGTTGTACTGGAGCAAATTGCTGGTTGTGTTTTATGAAACACTGTCTCTCTTGGCCATCCTGTGGCTTTTCTTAATGTGCTCAGGCTTTTATTTAAAACCTGAATGGTCACCTGGCAGGGCTGCTCTCAGCCCTTCAGGAATCCTCTGCTCTGCCTGAGCACTTGCGCTGCATGACACAGAAATAACCCCTGCCCAAGCCTGTCCTTTAGGTCTGGCTGTGCATAGCAATGAACTGGGGGGATGCCCTAAGGAAAAGCAGCAGCAGCAGAGAGGTTTGCATTCATTCTTGGAAATACTATGTAAGTGTGGATTAAAGGTGCAGCCTTGAAGCCCCCTCTTCATGGTCCCATGCCGGGGAGCAGCAGGGCTGGGCCGTGGGCACAGCAGAGCTTCCCTGCAGCAGAAAACAGAGGGGCTCTTCCCATAACTGTGCCAGGGCTGAGGAGGGAGCAGAGCACTGCCAGGGCTGCCGTGTGCAGAGGGATGTGGTTCAACACCCGCCACCTGAAATCCAAAGTCCAGGGCCACAGAGGGTGCAGGACGTGGCTGAAAAACAGCTGTGAGTTCTGCAACCCAAACAGCTCCTGCTATCCTGCTGTTTTCAGGCTCTGAATATCGCAGGGATGCTGACTTCCCAAAAGACTGTAGCCTCAGAAAAATAAACCTTAGCAACAGAGACTCTCTTGGATAGATTCAGCACAGTATTTGTATGAACACCTAAAAATGGGACCCTCAGGAAAGCAACTGTTCCTCTTTGGAGTGAGCTGTCCAGACCTCACGTGGTTGGTTTATTTGACCAAGCAGCACACGGCAAATGCAGGATGTATTCCTGTAATAAAGGTTTCGTAACTCGGATCTGATTCAATAGACAGTGAGGCTTGGTTACAAATTCATAGTATAAAGTAGGGATTCTATTATGTCAGATTGGTAGTAGGTTCTTACTGTGTCTGGATTTTTTTCTTTATGTTTGTTTGGTTTGCCTTGTAGTTTTCAGGAGGTGTATGTAAGCCAAAAATATACTAGAGTACTTTCTGCTGCCCAACATTGGTTGAAAACTAGAAACCAGGACAAAAAAATTCAATGCAAAGCTAATGGTTCAAATCCACAACTTTCAAATACTTCCCTCCTACTGCCCTACAGCTAGTGGTGATAAAAATGAGAGCTGATTCATTTCTTGGGTTTTAACCAAGTGTTAGCCATAAGACTAAATATTTGGTAGCTGGAAACCCAAAGGAGGAAATATTAATAATGCAGTATTGTATTTATGATTTATGCTATTATGATTTGACTATGTCAACACAACATAATGGGTTTGAAGTAAAACGTGAAAATTCAGTTTGAATATCAGGAAACATAAGATTGCCTGATACTGTCCCAAGGGAAGGGGTGGAAACGCCGCTGCTTGGCTCTCAGGGAGACGGGAGGCTGCGGGTGGCAGTGCCGGGCTGGAGCTGCGCCGTGCTGGGACAGTGCCCGCCGTCCCTCGGTGTGCCGGGACAGTGCCCGCTGGCCCCCGCTGTGCCGGGCCCTGGGGGCTGTGTCGCACCGGGACGGTGCCGCTCGGCGTGAGCGAGCAGGGCTGGCTCCTGTCCCGGCGCATCCTCCCGTGCCCCCAGAGCTGCAGCAGGCGCCGGGCACTGCCGAGCGACGGGGCTGGAGGTGTGAGCTTGGCAGGACTTTTCTCACACTAAACAGCTGCTGTTTGTTTCCCGCGGCAGCTCTGTGTTTCTGCAGGGATGCACCGCGTTACTCTGTGAGAAACACCGCGAGAAAGGAAAGCAAACCTCCACCGGTAATTTCGCCGTGTCGGAGAAGCGGCGCTCCGGGACACCGGGGACGCCGCGCGGGCGGCAGCAGCGAGAATGGCATTCCGGGGAGTCCCGCTGCAGGGACACGGGGCAGGGGCTGGCCGAGCTCTGCAGGCGGGGCAGGGCCCGGCAGCCGGCGGGGGCAGGGCCCGCCCGCGCTCCCGTTCCCGGCGCTCCGCGCCCGCACGTGCCCGCAGGAGC